>JBAKBP010014893.1:0-57403 GCA_037953745.1 Lithodes maja
CATACGATCGCTCGTCTAATCTCCTGGTTACAACTCCTCGTTCCCACTTCTTGCCTAGTGATGTTGGCTTGATTCGCACCATGTCGCCTTCAACCAATGGTTCCAAAACTCTCGAACCTTTGTCGTAGTACTTCTTGCTTTTGAGATCTTTCAGCATCTTCTTCTGCTTCGTCATCATCTTCTTGATCCTCTTGAACGCCTCATCATGTTCTCTTGTCCACTTCCACTCGGTGTCCATATGGGTCAGCTTCCTCATAGGCTCCATGACATCCGATAGACTGGGTACAAATTTACTCAAGTAGTTCACCATTCCAGACAGTCGTCATACTGCAGTCACATCCTCTGGTGCTTGCATCTTCACGATTGCTTCAATCTTCTTCGGGTCAGCCATCAGACCATCCCGCGAGATCTTGTGACCTAGGAATGTGATCTCTGTACTACTAAGCTCAGTCTTTGCTCTGTTCAGCCTCAGACCCTTTGCTCGGCATCTGTCCTGTAGGTTTCTCAGCTTTGAGTCATGATCCCTTGCAGCATCTTCATCAGTGTCATAATAATAATAATAATATAATAATAATAATAACAATATTTATTCAGTTAGCAATTTACAGAGTTGGTACCACATAGTATGTTACAAATATGACATGTACCATCTTTGCATAATTCCAACTAAGGATAGCCCAATAAGGCCGTTAGGCGTATTTCCATTGGAGTCCTTGTGGGATTAGGTTAGCTGGGGAAAAGGGGAGGATAAAAGAAATAGATACTTTAGAGAAAGTATTTCTAGGGGGTTATTTTAAGATACCTTACATCCTATAGTAAATATCAGTAATCCGTAATCAGTGATCATTTCAGTTTGGTTTGCCTATCTCTTATGTCTTATTTAGTAGTAGACATAAGCTTGGTGCTCCCTTCTCGCAGCTGTCCGGTTCAGGTGTTCCTTCAGGCTACGTCTGAAGGAATACAGTGTTCTCTTTTCACGGACTGACTGGGGTAGGTCGTTCCAGTCTTTGATGGCAGTGAAGAAGAATGTTTGCTTACCCTGTCCTTGGATTCTTGGGACTTAAAATTAAACTTCTTGTTTCTTGTATTATGTCCACTCCTCTCATTTGCTTTAACAAAATCACTCTTTAGATACTCTGGAGCTCTGTCATAGAAAATTTTGAAGGCATTAGTGAGCCTGATTTGTTTGGCCCTGTCAGAGACATTGAGCATACCTAGTGACTGAAGTTGTTCCTGGCCAACATGTGATCTGGGTCCTAGGTTCAGCATGAACCTAACCATTTTATTTTGAGTGACCTGAAGTTTGTGCTGTGCTGATTTAGATGATGCAGAGTACCAGGATGACACAATAATCAAAATGACATTGAACAACCGCTTGGCAAAGGGTCTTTTTGGTCGCCGCTGGTAAGCATCCCACCTGTCTATACAGGTATTTTATACGTGCTCTACACTTACTCAGGATAGATTCCAAAATTGTTTCACCTGACAAACTCGAGTCCAGTTTTAGTCCAAGATATTTAACTTGTGACACTGTTGTTATAGGAATATCATTACAGTTGACCGAGAAGCCCACAATGTCTTTCAGTTTGCGTTTTGTTCCACATAAGATGGCTTCCGTCTTGCCCAGGTGAAGTGATAGTCTATTGTCCACTAGCCATTCACTACATGATTCTAGTTCTTTGGAAAGTGTAGCGGCAATACTTATTGGGTCTTTTCCTGAAACCAGAAGCACGCTGTCGTCAGCATACAGTAATAGTTTACACGAGACGCTCAGTTCCACGTCGTTCACATAACAGAGAAAGAGTAAGGGACCAAGGATGCTTCCCTGCGGGACCCGACAGTTAATTGGCATAGGATCAGATATATTATCATAAATTTTGACTCTTTGTGTTCTACCACTAAGATAAGATTTAACCCAGTTTACTGACCCAATGCCCATTGCTTGTAGTTTATTACATAGGATATCATGGTCTACTGTGTCAAACGCTTTTTGTAGATCAAGAAGAACCATACCGGTGTAGTTACCTTTAGACATTTCTTTACGAATGTGATCTGTTAAGTGGATGAGACAAGAGTCTGTCGAGTACATGCATCTGAAACCTGATTGAAACTTATAGAATAGATAATTTTCTTTGAGGTAGTGTTCAATTTGGGTGTATACCGCTCTTTCAAGGATTTTTGATACACTACATAATATGCTAACTGGTCTGTAGTTGCCAACTTCTAGTTTATTTCCTTTCTTGAATAGAGGGGTTACAATAGCTTCCTTCAGTTCAGCAGGTACAGTGTTGGTGTTAATTGACAGGTTGATGATGTGAGTTAGGGGACCTGCTATACCAATGGCTCCATCTCGTAGAAATTTGGCAGGAATTTTGTCTGGTCCTGTGCTTTTATGTACATTTAGGTTAGAGAGCTCGTCAAAAGTGTATTTTGGTGTAACATTTTGCAATCCAAATGTGTTCGGGTGTATGCCTTTATCTCTGTAGAAATTTCGAAAGGTGGCCGTTGTTGTCGTGTATTTATTGAGAGGTTGCGGTAGGTTCTGTGCAAGTGTGTTTGCTATGGAGGTGAAGAAGGAGTTGAAGTAGGTTGAAATTTGTCGTTTGTCGTGGCAAACCTGATCATTAATGTTGAGAGCAATATTAATGTTAGACGAATCCCTTGCCTTGTTGCTGTAGCCTGTTGTTTTTAGGTGCCTCCATAGTTTCTTTGGGTTATTCTGATATTCCTCTGCCTTATTGTGGAAATAATTAGTTTTTGCTGATTTTATTTTTCTACTAAGTTTATTCCTGGCCCTGTTGAACTCATGTTTCAGACCTTGATCCTGTCTATGTTTCACTAGCCTTTTTAACAGATTGTCTCTGTGTTCCAGATGGTGTAGTATGTCATTGTTGATCCATGGGTCTGACCTTGCTTTAATTCGTATGTCTTTCAGAGGAGCTATTTTGTCTAGGATGTTTGTGATGATGGTTCTGAAGCCAACCCATGCGTCATTAACGTTTGTACTTCCAAACACTGGAGACCAGTCTGTATTCCATAAAATGTCCAGAAATGTTTCTTTGTTGTAGTTTCTGAGTGACCTTGTTTTGATAACCTTGTGATTCTCTAGGGTAATTTTTGTGGTTTTCCGTGTGCAATATGTGACGAAGTGATCACTTATCTCAGTCTGTATAACCCCTGATTGCGATATTTTGTCCTCTCTGTTACAGTTTATGTGGTCTAATATTGTGGCAGTGTTCTCAGAGATACGTGTGGGGGTTGTGATGAGTTGTTTGTGATTGTGCATTGTCAGTATGTGCCTATATTCTCGTACAAGCCTATTATTTCGTTGTTTGTAACACAGGTTAAAATCCCCTCATTCCGAGGGTCTAGCGATGACAAAGTTCGTTCAAATTTGGTCAAGAATTGTGTGTCGTCTGGTGGCTTATAGCACACCCCAATTGTGATGGGTCTTGTCCTCGGCAGGTGTAGGTCGATCCACAGAGCTTCGTGATTTTCTACATGGAGGTCGGTCCTAGTTGTGTGTGTGAGGTTGTTTTTTACATACAGACATACTCCTCCCCCTTGCCTATTGCGATCATTCCTAACCATGTTGAAACCTTGAATGTTTATTTCACCATCGTTTATACTTGAATCCAGCCAGGTTTCTGTGATTGCAATTATTTATGAAGCTTTGGCCTTATTAGCTAACAAGTTTATTTCTGACAATTTATGGTACATTGATCTGGCGTTAATGTGGATAAGATGGAGCCCTTTGTTAGTGAACACTCTGTATTCATATTTGATTTTGAATGTGTCCTGGCTGGATTCTGAGTTGTTAATACTTGGTTCATTTACATTAATATTCGGTAATGAATGCAAGGCACACTTATTGCATAGGTTTTCCCATTCTTCACTGTTGGTCTTCTTAGAGATGCACTTCATGTGAGCTACATTTTTACACTTTACACAGTTTTGGATCTTCTGACGTCGTGTTATGAGAGATTCACAAACAAAACAAGTGGGTGCGCGATGTTGTACAGCTGAGTTACTACATTTAACACATTCAACTTCGTTTATACTGTTAACATATGAACTTGTTCATAACCAATGTACTTTACAACTGTTGCATTGTAAAAGTGTACTCCTATTGTTGAATCCAATATTACAGACTATACATAGTTTTCTCTTACTGTTTATCGTACCTCTGGAGGTGTGGTTTGGTCCGCGTCGATCAGCTGGGCGTACGAGAGAGGGCGGGGGACGGGAGCGTCTGTACGCAGCCGGATACCTTACCCTCTACGCATGCGCGAAAATGTAAACCTCTCTTGGCCCCGCCCCCCCATTCCTCGCGTTTTAAATAAACCCTTCAAACCGTTTCCTGCCAGCTAGCTCTGTAGTAGTCACTAGAGCACCCCGCCTGGCATTCAGATATCCAGTGTTCGATCCCACTCGAAGTTTAGTATATTTTTATATTTTTATTTTGTTATTTGTGTTGTGTTTATATTATTATCCTGAATATTATTCCTAGGGGGTAGAGGAGAAAACGGATATAAAGTAAATAATTAGACCTGGGAAGATGAAAATGGCCTAGGCTATAAATATGATACCGGGTTGGCGTTTTGACTTACTTGTAAACATGTATGTGTAGGTTATCTGTGGTAGTCCCCAGTAATATCTATGAAGTACTTCTAGTATTAAAGGAACTTAGCTGTGATGATAAGAGTGTAGGTTAGGTGATGGACATGTTGGTAGGTGTAGTTCAGTGAAGTTTCTGTTGTTATGTGGGCAGCAACTGGTGTTTGTTGTGAATGGGACGAAGTCTCTGTGTGAAGTGTACTGAGATACCCTTTTATCGTAACAATATAAAATATATTTAAGGGGTTTCTATATTGTCTCCCGTGATTAAATAATAAGGGAAAGTAAACTAAGATATAATTGGTGCAACCACATTAATATTTATCCACAAAGATAAATAAAGTAATGTGTAATAAACAAAAAGGAACCAGCTGTCGTGAACCCGGGAAATTCAAACTACGGTATATATACCAGCTAGGATTCATGACATACTCCGCCACCAGTTATATACAAAGTATTTACAATTGTCCCGTCCCGATCATGGATCGCCACAACTGGGAGGAACCCAAAGCAGCCCCGACGTGACGGCCTCTGAGGGGCATCACCTCTGTCCGCTCCAGTAGCAGGAAGGATATTTTCAGAGTTCGGCTTGCTGTCACCATCCACTACCTCTAAATCTATCTCTAGTGGGTATAGCTTAACCACCGGTCTGGTGGTCAAACCGGCTTCTGTTTTTTACCGGAAACTACCCTACATTCGTGGTCAGGGACCACGAAGAAGTTTTCATTATCTGACCTATATGCCAAAAAAAGTCGGGGGGCCGTCATCATGTACTAGAACGACGTCCCCAACTTGCGGCGATTGCTATTCCTTTTTTTTACCATTAAGTGACGATGTTGCTCCCTGAGTGATATTAGATATTCAGTGCTCCACCTTTTCCCACAGGTCATGTGAGAGCTTCGTAACATATTGGAAGCATTGGTTGACGGAATCATTGTTACGCCAAGTCGTGTCCTTGAGATCTTCATCCGTGACTTCCCGCCTTGGGAAAGCTTCTGATCCACCTCCCATGAACCAGTTGTGAAGGGAGTGGATGGGTAGAGGGTCCTTCAAGATCACTGTAGCTGTAGCCAAGTGGGCGATCATTGACTGTGGCCCTCGAGCTCCAGTAATACCGTATTCAGTTCCTCTGTGGTAACCAATGCTCGACCCAGTACCTTCTTCAAGCCAGCCTTTAGGATGCCAATGACTCGTTCCCATATGGCACCGAACCATGGCGCCCTGGCCGGTATAAACCGCCACTCGCACTTGAATTCCGCTAGAGTACCTTTTAACCTTGCATCATCCATCAACTCCCGTAATGTACTGGCTCCGCTAACAAATGTGGTGGCATTATCACTCATCATAATCTCAGGGTAACCCCTCCTGCTACTAAACCTACGGAACGCATGCAAAAATGATACGCAGGAGAGATTAGACACCGTTTCTACATGGACCGCTCTAGTAACTGCACAGGTGAATAAGACTACATATAGTTTACTTACAGCACCCCCCTTCTCTTTTACTGGCAAGGCACCTGTGTAGTCAACCCCCATTACCTGGAAAGGACTCACTTCCTGAACCCTACACTCCGGCAACGGAGGGGCCTGTACAGCACGGTATGAAGTACCTTGCAATCTCTTGCAGATGATACATCCCCTTAAGGCTTTCTTTACTACCTGTCTAATCTTGGGGATCCACCATCTTTGCCTTATGTAATTTACAACATAACTAACACCACTATGGTTACACACTGTGTGGCAGTAATTACTAAGGAGAGTGGCTATACGATGTTTATTAGGGATAAGGATAGGGTACTTGGCACTATTGTGACGCATGTTGAGTATGAGCATGCTGTACAGAACGCCCAGTCAGGCCCCACTCTCGCTAGGATCGTCAGGGCAGGAACTTTGGCTGTAGTCTGTGTAGAGTTTCCTAACTCAGTTTATGTGAACCGTTGTACTATAAGTATTATCATTATGTATTTTGTTTTCTTCTAAGTCAACGAGTTCTATTTTATATCATTAGATATAAGTATTGTGTGTGGGATTTATATATATATAATGATGCGAAGAGAGAGAGAGTTATGTAACACCGACCAGTGAGCGCGCCACGAGGGGTAGGCCTAATTCCCCCCTCCCTCCCTCCTCAAGCGTGGGAAGTTCTTTGTCGATCCCCGATTGAGAGAGTATGTGACGTCATGATTGCCGTTATGCTCGCTACGGGGCCGAGTATAAAAAGGGAGGTCCCGCCGCATTTTCCTCAGAACTCATCAGGCAAAGCGACCTCTCATATCCCTTGCAACTATCCATATTCTTCCGACTGATGTGAACTTTCTCTACTCTCTGAACAGCCTATCTTCTACTCTTCTCGTCCCTGTCTAACCTCCATGACCCCTTTGGTGCAGATTTAGTCAGCCAAAGTATTATCGCTTGAGTTCTCACGAGATAAGTGCCTGTTAGATAGCCTATTTTTGGAAGGGTTAACTAGAATAGGATTGATTGATGTTTGTTGCACTCGTATATGTATTTCCCTGTGTACTATTATTCATGTTCCTGTTTTCTGCTGGTTTAGGTAATGCTAGACTGGGATAGGGTTCCTCGAGTTGTGATTTCCTATGAGTGCTAGGTTGGTTGAACCAGCACAATTGCAACGGAGACGTGGGACGCCTAGGTGGTCTTTCTGACTGTGTACCGTGGGAGTTTAGCACTGTGTTGCGAGTGAGGGCTTTTGCCTGTGCCACCCAGCACTGTGCTATCTCATTTGCTTGACTTTGAGAGGATCGCCAGGAGAGAACCAGATACTAGTGATCTGGATCTCTCAAGAGAGCATCCCGTCAATTACCGTAATTTGGCCGCACAGTCTTAAGGACCTCGCTAGGCTACGAGCCGCTTGCTCAGCCATTGTCTCTTAACCTTAGATATCCCAGCTAGACTTTGCTCGACCAGCAGATACAGCATAGTATTGAAGCTTCTCCTTATGTATATTATTGTTGATGCACTATTGATTTCATGTGTGGCACGCTTAGCTACTTCAGAGATTAGTGGCCCACGAGCACAATCTTAGTAGGCTATTGCCAGTGCATTGTCGGAGTACTTCTTCTTAATGTTTGCCATTTACTATTGTTTATTCTTATAATTCTTCTTATGTCAATTTAAAGCCTTTAATTACCAGTGAGTTATTCATTAAATTGCTGTTCAAAATCCGATACTTACTTCTTATGAGTATTCGAGAAGCATCTAACTTATCAGAAGATTCCTTGCTTGATGCTCGAGGACTATTGTTTAACGTAACGTAATAGTGCCGATCCGAAGTAGAGGGTGGAGGACTTCTTAAGTTCTTAGTTCAAGGGTGGATTACTTCGGCTTCGGCCAACACTATTCTTTAGTGTTGTAGTACTTTCTTCTTTGTTTGATTGTTGACCAGACTAGATAACTCCCGTCTTGTTATTAGTCTGTTGTGTGAAACGCTAGTACCGAGTTCTTGTATACCCCGTTATAGCCGATAGAACTCTGGAGGGTAGTGGCGTTTTTTGTTCGGCTGGCAGTACTCTGGGGTTGGGATCGTGTGTTTCCGTTGTGGCAGCGAGCCATACTCGAGTCCTGTGTAAGAGCCCTAGTGTACCTGAGTGCCCGGTCGTAACACTATCATGTAAAGCTGAAAAGTGTAGCCTACCTCTACAGCGTATCATGCCTCCCTCCATATAGAGGCCTAACTGCTTCACTATATTGCTTGGTGTGCCCTGTCCTTTCGACAATAGTGGTGTTCCTCAGAGTAAGCTTCTCTCTGAGCTACCTTACAGGTGGTGGGGCATCCGAAATTAAAATTAATTTATAATGTATTTAAAGAGATGTTTAGATCTCCAGTAATCAACCTGACTACTCCTTTGTCAAAACTAATCTTCAATATTAGAGAACAAATCAAAAATAGATATTGAATTGCGACCCCTTGCAACTAGTACTCACGTGAGGATGTGACATACGCCCAGGCAAACATTTGGGAAGTAAACATCAGCAAGTATAGCAAAAATGGTGAATAGGTGTGCTGTTTTCGGGTGTAGCAACATCCCTGGATCAAACATAGCACTACACAAGTTTCCAAGTGATCCATACCATTGTAACAAATGGGTGAAGTTTATACAAAGAACCAGAGTGTGGGAGGCAAAGCCCAAAACAAGCTTCATATGCAATGGACATTTTCGTGATGAATGCTTTGACAATAAAGTGCAGTGGAGTATGGGTATGGCTAGATGCACCCGCTGATTGCCTATACAGACTGGGGTCTTGTCACGCCCAGTGCCAGGTCCGTATATATACGGACTCGCCGAAAAAAAATCGTAGCAGCGAAATGACTGCACCTATAGCTTTCATATTTCTACCACATGTACCTTACCCTTCTGGCGTCTTGCTACTACCACCCCAACCCCCTCCCCCAATCCACTCGCCGACCATGGGTCGCCGCATCAGGCCATCACAAAGGAAAAAAAGGAAAATATGTGGCGGCGAAACGACTGCACCAATTGGTTCCATATTTGTGTGACAAGTCCCCTACCCTTCTGTCTTCCCCCCACCACAACCCCAACTTCCTCCCACCACCCACTTCCAGCCTATCCGTAGATCATCACATAAAAAAAATGAAAATCCGTGGTGGCGAAACTACCTCACCAATCGGCTCCATATTTGTAACAGAGTCAATTACCCTTCTACCTTCCCCCCCACCATCCCCCAAACCACCCTCCCACCCATACGTGCTTGCCAATTTCAGGAGTCAGGAGAGTGGATAATATGGGCTAACTTAAGCCTAGCCCAAATTATACAGTCAGTGTCGATGGATATAGGCCTAACCTAGGCTAAAGAAATTTATTGGTTGAAATTCAACTACTAGCAACTAGGCTAAAAAAAAAAAATAAAAAAAAATAAGTCGATCGCCACGGTTTAACCTCTGAAGTGCTGACGTATTTGAGGTTTTTCGTCACTAAAATATTCATTGTACCATTAATAGCATTAATAATTATCCATATGTGCCTATTATGGGTTGATTATAAAGGTATTAACCTGAAACAACAATAAAACGAGTGAAAACAGCGTTTGGATGGTCAAAATCGGAGATATAGCCCGCGAGTTGTATAATGTATGGGTGAGGCAAGCTACCTTCCCGCCAATTTTCCCCAAGGCCACTGCGACACAGTCGATCGATACTCTCTCTCTCTCTCTTGCACTCGATGGCCATCAGTGATGACAACACCCTGCTTGCAACTCGCTAATGTTAGCACGAAAATATACCTCAGAATAAGGGAATAATAGGGAAAATAGGTGATAACTGAGGAATAGGAGGAAAGTGGAGAAGGAGGGGAGGTAGAGGACTGAGATTTTGCATGGCCCAGGGGCCAAAAAAAAATAAAAAAATACAAAAATAAAAATATTTTTTTTTCGATGTAAAAAGTTGATTTTTAGTTTTACTTACTCCAGAGAGTCTTCCCGCAGCTCCCGGGTTAAGGGAGACTCCACCTTTTATTTTATCTCAGCTTCTATAAGAGACTCATTGCTGGCCTTTTGCCACATGTACCGTCATGGTGTAACACTGACTCGATGAGAAAATCAGCTCTCTATGTACGTGCGCGCGAGCGTGAGCGCAGAATTTCTCAAAAAAGGGTTAACTCACTGAATTTTTTCCAAATTTCCCCCAATTTTGGCATGGCTTATCCTACAAGCATCCCCTACAGAGTAGCGTCAGCTTTTTCCCCTATAAATAATAGAAGGTGCTGAAAAAAAATATTTTATACCATTAGTTTGGGGTGAGCTGAAATTTGACTTTCAAATGGTCATATCTCCGAAATTTACGGGAAATCGCCGAAAAAACGACGAGAGAATGTTCTTTTATATGCCAATTTGCTGTGGTTAGATGGGGAATGCATTTGGGCAATACCAAATCCAGTTAATAGACTCGTTAGGGCCAAAAAGTAATTACTAGCAATTTAATTTGTAACTTTCAGAGAAGTGTAAATTCGTTTTGGAGGTCTAGTTTTGTTACCCCTCCTACATAAATGTTTTCTATGGGGAGCGCTACCTATAGAAAATGACCTCTGATGGCTAACTAATTTAAAAGTTAGTTTTCAACCAGGGTTTAGAATATTATTCATTCGATTTTGATCGAATTCCTTGATATTGGGAACCCCAAAGGGGTACCTTAGGGATGTAATAAGGGTGTTTATGCCCTCATATGATCATTTCTATTGCTTACAGAAGCCCTTTAGACTACAGACACAATATTTTTTTTTTGTGACTGACTGAAATTTTTTCAGTTTTTGGGGGGTCGTGGGCGAACCCCCGCCCCTGGGGGTTATGGATGCAATATGTGTTTTTGTTCCTTCCTATGCTATTCTCATATGTTGAAAGAAGCAGTTTACAGAGAGAACAAAAAACTTGAAATTTTGACCAGAGCCAAAAAAAAACCTGGAGTCTCCCCTGTTCCCGTCTATTTTTACGGCGATTTTTTCTGTTATTTGCACCCTGTTGGCAATGTATATGATGATGACAATAAGTCATGGAGGTGTGAGGGGCGGGCTTTCATTATTGTATCCAAATGCAGTCAAAATAGACGGGGACATGATCGCTAGCGTCCGCCGCGGCTCCGAGTAGTGTAAACAAGGCGGGCGGTAATCACAGCTGCTTCTCCCTCCTCTCCTGCTGCTGGATCTCGTCCTACAGGTTCATACATATAAGCCTGGACACCACCAATATTCATCACTTGAGGTTCTTTGCCATAATCACGGTTATCACCCTCAGTATTGGCAAACGAATCGGAACTACTGTCACTATCCTCCATTTCCACCTGTCAGAAGAGCTTGTTGTGTTCCTGGGCATACGTCATCAGAGCGCTTAAACTCCGAATCCAGAAAAGTGTCACCCATATCCTATTTTGGCCATTATATAAATAATTAAGCCATTGTAGCAGAAAATATTGCACCAAAAGCTATAGTGCACACTGCCGGTAATGATTGTGGAGGAAAATAATAGCATGCACACCCACCTTTAATCATGGCCGACTCTGCTGCTCTTAATTCCGGCACCGTCAAGTATGCCGGTTTTGCCTGATAGTTCCCTTGTGTCTTCTCTTTAAGAGTCCTAATAAACCTAAGGACCCATGCCATTACATGCCATGACTTCATATATGAGCCATACCGGTCCCAATTCAATATGGCAGTAGGGGCAACCGGTACCAGCAATGACAGGGTTCCTTCTTGACTCATGTTACAACCCAGTGGTGTCCCCTCCTATTGAGCCCCCTATTGGGCCATGATCAGGCCATAGCATTTGGTGAGGTAGCCAGGTGGGCCCTCCCCACCAAAGCGAAGAAGCAACTAAGGACACATATGAAATCCCTCTGGTGACTAGATCACTGGGGTTGTCCTCTGTGGACACATAACGAAAATGAACGCCGGGGACTAATGACTTTATCTCATCAACTCTATTTTGAACATAAATAGGCAAAATCTTTTTACTAGACAACCAGCATAGGGTTATCTGGCTGTCCGACCAGAGGTATACATTCTCTATAATCAGCTCGTCCACGTAGGCCTCACATATATAACATGCGAGACGAGCTGCGAGAAGAACAGCAGTCAACTCCATCTTAGGTATGGTGAGGGACTTAATAGGCGCCACCTCCTGTTGTTCTCAAAAACTGTGCTTCCGTGCTGACTCCCTGCCTAGGCAAACTCTTTCGTCTCTGTCTATCCTCTAACGTCTTCCCTTCATGCTGGAAGTTTGCTCACATTCAACCTGTCCCAAAGAAGGGTGACCGCTCTCAACCCTCCAACTATCGTCCAATTGCTCTTATCTCTTGTCTTTCTAAAGTTTTTGAAACTATTCTTGCTTCCAAATTTCTTAAGCATTTCTCTTCTCATAATCTGCTCTCAGATCGCCAGTATGGCTTCCTTAAGGGTCGCTCTACTGGTGATCTTCTTTCATATCTTACTAACTCTTGGTCATCCTCCTTTCGGGACTTCGGTGAGACTTTTTCTATTGCACTAGACATATCGAAAGCCTTCGATAGAGTCTGGCATAAATCTTTAATTTCTAAACTACCCTCCTTCGGTTTCTATCCCTCCATCTGTGCCTTTGTCTCTAATTTCCTTTCCGGCCGTTCCATAGCTGCGGTTGTGGACGGCCATTGTTCACTTCCTCACCCTATAAACTCCGGTGTTCCTCAGGGCTCTGTCCTATCTCCTATTCTCTTTCTAATTTTTATAAAATTGATCTCCTTAACTGTACCTTAATTCCCATCCATTCATACGCAGACGACTCAACCTTACACTACTCCATTAGTTTTTCAGAACGCCCCAGCCAGCAATCCCTCAACGACAAACGTAATGAAGCCATAGAACTCTTAAATTCTGATCTAAATACTATTTCCAATTGGGGCAGAGAAAACCTTGTTAACTTTAATGCTTCCAAAACCCAATTTCTCCATCTATCTACCCGTCAGGATCTCCCAGCGGACTATCCCTTATTCTTCAACAATACAAAAATCAACCCTTCATCTTCTCTCAATATTCTTGGTGTCTCTTTTTCTTCTGCTCTCATTTGGAAGGACCATATTACCAGTCTTGCTAAGGCAGCCTCCCAGAAGCTGGGTGTGCTCAACCGCCTTAGGGGGTTCTTTTCCCCTGCACAGCTTCTTGCTCTGTACAGGGGCATAATGCGCCCTTGTAGTGAGTATTGTTCACATGTGTGGGGAGGTTCCTCTCGCACCGCTCTCCTAGACAAAGTTGAAAGGAAGGCCTTTCGTATCATTAACTCCCGTCCACTCACCAGCTCTCTGCAATCTCTCTCTCTCCGCCGCAATGTTGCATCTCTCTCGCTATTCTATCGCTACTATAATAATCAGTGTTCCTCAGAGCTATCCCAGTGCATACCACCTCCTTTACGTAGGGCACGTGGTACCCGTCTTGCAACTCAATCCCACCCCTACTCTGTGCAACTCTCCAACCCAAGAGTGAAACGTTACTCTCAAACTTTCTTCTACTCAACATCTGAGCTCTGGAACTCTCTCCCAGAATCAGTCTTTCCCTCTTCCTATGACTTAAATTGCTTCAAACTCCGTGTGTCCAGGCATTTTGGCTCGAACGTCCCTTGATTTTGGCCCTGTCACTCTTTCAACTATGGGGGAGGCACTCGCTATAGGCAGTTATGCCTTTTGCCTCCCTCAATCACATAGGAAAAAAAAAAAAAAAAAAAAAAAAAAAAAACCCTTAGCTTTGGCCATTAATAACCTACTCACCTCATCACCTACCGCATAGGCCGCTATACCATATGCTACTGAGCTAGCGTCACTAAATAGGTGCAGCGTAACCCTCTTAGAAATAGTGACCTGACGGGGAAACATGATACCTGTACTATCTGTCATATCGTTATAAATACCCTGCCAGTTAGCGCTCATGTTATCTGGAATGGGGACATCCCACCCACACTCTAATCTCCACAAGTCCTGCACGAACCTCCGCGCCCGGATGTTACCGGTAGCAACACTCCTAGAGGATCGAACACACTCACGGTTAGACTTAGAGCCTCGCGTTTCGTAACCAATGCAGGGCTACTTCCCGTGGCAATTAACCTGTAACATATCTGTTATGCCTGCTTTTATACAGGATTAACTTGCTATAGGTGAGTTCTGCAAGATTGGGTATATAGGACTTCTCGTACAGTACACAATAGAATCAACCGATGGTATAAATAACACCACAGTTATGGTTTATAATGAAGCTTTATTCTCCAAAAACACTAGGTAGAATAATGGTTATATGTGCACTTGAAACAATGGTAAATTGAATAAGTCAGATACATAGTTTTGGACTTTTTACAATCTCTAGCACTTCTCGCGGATTTGGATGGAGGTTCACTTCCCACTTCCAATGTTCAGGTATTATGCTTCTGATCACCTTATTTGTAAGATATTAGAGTACACGAATCACGCGGGTTAGGTATCTCGCTGTATTAACTCTCTGGTAATATGACTCTCAATCTAGGATGAAGGTATAGGTAATATGGTTATAGCCCAAGAATTAACGTAAAGGGATAACTGTAGCTAGTTGCACTGGTCTAGTATATTTGGCTGTTTAGGTAACACTTTAGACCGAAAAATATCGGTGAGGGGCAATCAGGTTTCTGGTGGAGTCACAATCACTTCTTTCAAAAATTGCTTTTACTCGAGCCGTATCCTAATGTGGACTTATTTCTTTGGCGAGGTAAAACCTGATGGCAAGAATAATTACGGAAGTCAGTTCGCCTAAACTAAATTTCACTGATATTGTTAATACATCTATCTATCAATCTATTGCCTGACGCCGTGATCCCCGAAGGGGTGGCCACGAACGAACCGCCCCATGCACCTCTGTCCCCAGTCAGTCGACGCCCCTCCCCCAACCAGCCACCGCCTTCATTCATGTAGTTCCTCACTCCATCCTTCCACCTCATATTCGGTCTACCTCTCCCCCTCTGTCCCTCCACCTCGCTCTCGTACACCCTCTTAGTCATTCTCTCGCTTTCCATACGTTCCATATGGCCGAACCATCTCAAGTTGTTCCTTTTCACACTTTCCAGCACATCTACCTTCCACACCACACCTCCTTCTTACTTCCTCATTAGTCTGTCTATCCCTCCATGTAATTCCGCACGCACTCCTTAAGTAATTCATTTCCACTGCTCTCACTCTTGGTCTGAGTCTCTCAACCAACGTCCATGCTTCGCTTCCGTAAGTCATGTGTCGGGATTACCACACTGTCATGCAAGGCTTTCTCACTTCCATACTGACCACCCTATTTCTTGTTACTGCTTTTAGTGTTCCTACAACCCTCTTCCCCTGTTGTACCCTCTCCCGCACCTCTTCATCCATAGTCCCATCTTTACTCAACACACTGCCCAGATACTTAAAAGAGTTGACGATCTCCATAACCTGACCGTTCAGCTTCACCTCACACTCTGTGACTTCACCCCTTTCGAAGACCATAACCTTGCTCTTCCCCGTATTTACCTTCAAATTCCGTTTTTCGCACACTGTTCCAAACTCATTTACCAGACCCTGCAACTCCCATTCATTTATCACTCATCAGAACTGTATCATCCGCAAACAGCAGTATAGGTAGCTTCCACTCAATTCCCTCCCTTTTCAGCAATACACCAACATCCACTGCTCTTGATAGTATTTCTTTCATAACTCCATCCATATATACAGTTAATACATACTAGCATAATAAATAACTTTCTTCCTAACATCAGAGAGATTGATACATAAACGCATACACTGGCTGGTTGAGTTAATGGTACCGTAATTTGGTACTTTGCGAGTTAACACTGTGATCGAGTTTTCCTGGTTATCTTGTCTCGGTGGTGTCGGGGGTTAACAGCAGCTCCGGGGCCGTCCAAGTTGTCCGGGAGTGTAGAGAAGGTTTACAGATGGGATTTTTGCGTAGCCGTGATGACGTCCCAATATGTAGAAGAGGTTCAAGGAACGCGGGCGGATTTTCCCCTTTTTGTCAACAATGCTGATAAGGCCTACAGTCAATTGTTGCCAAGGAGTTATGCTTGCAGAATCCTCTATTAGGTTGCTCACATAATCCCTTCTAACATAACGATCTTTCTGCCTTAGATCAGTTATGAGTTATGATTATTCATGAACTTAAGTAGTAAAGAGGGCACTACCAGACGTTCAGGAAACAATAAAAAATGGGTGAATCGGTTGTTTACCAATATAATATTACTGCCGGCAGTCCCGAACGCAATAATATATTCATAAAACTTAAATTCACTTCCTCACAGAGTTGCACAGATCACGGAATGCCGAAGTTATCTCGAATCTTGAGGGGGGGGGGGGGGGGGTGAAACTAGATGACAACACAATGCGGTCAACCGTTGCTTTGAGCTCTAATATTCAACTGCCCGACTGTTGTCTCTGGGTCTTATTTATAGGCAGGTCAAGGAAGCTTCAGGAATGTTCTAGAAGTATTGGATGTCAATGCTATGAAGTAGTTAATTAATTCTGGTGAACTTAGGGGGTTAGGGAGTTTTTTTTAATGTGGCGGTAAGTAACTTGTGATCTGATTTATGATCGTGGATATCTTAACTCTAGTATGAGGTACTAGTAGAGTTATTTAGGCGGATTTGGTGAAGGTTCATAGGGACTACTTTACTGGCGCACTACGTGAATAGGCTGGGAGGTATTATTCATCAATTCACCTAAATATCCTTCTCTGGTCTAGCTGACATGCTATTCTTAATCTAGGATGGGATAAGGAAGATTTTGGTTTTGGTTAAGGATGGGATAGGATGGTATTTGGATAGGTATTTAGAGGGTTAGTTCATCACCTGTTGGAAATTCACCTAGTGTCTGGCAAGAAGTTGTTGGCTACGTGTGGGTCATGGTGAACGTCCGCGGAGGTTGGGGGTGTCCCTTTGGGGTGGGGGGGCATGCCACTCCTTAAATATGTATATATGGAATTCTCTACGCTAATGGGATTTTCTTATGATGTGGTGGTGTCAAGAGTGATACTCCTAGGGAGGGTTGATCCTGGGTTCTAGTTTTTACTTACTAGGATTACTCATGGGGCTCATAATAGTAGTTTTCGTGAAAAAGCAAGTCAGGCGGAACCGTCGACTTCTTAGGGGTGAGAGGTTGGCTGCTGTAGCCTCGCGCCGTCTGCCCTCCTGGTTCAGGTTGTGAGTTGGGCTAGTAAGTTAGAGGGTAGTAAATGGGGTTACAAGAATGAGTCTTTATCTGCTATTTATTGGGGTGAGGAAATGAACGGGATCGGCATGTTAGAACGTTCGTCTGGGCGTCTTTACAGGGGGGGGGTGGGGGGGGGTTGGATATTGGAAAGGGGGTGGTTTGAGGCTAGGCGCCGCACCGCTCGTGACCTAGGGTCGTGACCCTTAATGCGCTGGACATAGGGGTGGCATTCCCCTTCGATCGAACAGGTAGGGTGGCGTGTGCAGCGGGGCGTGAAGGAGCAAAAGACAGGGTGACCCACAAAACAGGTGACCACTGAGCATGGGGTCACGAAGCAAAACAGAGTAATGTGGATTGTGGATTAGGAGGTGGTGATTGGGAGACGTGTAACAATTGTGGAAAAGTAAATGGAAGAGAGGAATAACATGGCGGATAGAAGATAATTACCCTAAGGACTGAAATACATGCATGAAGGACGGTATTAGTTGTTGTCAACTTAAGGTGAATGGGACTTGGTTGGAATGCACGGAATACGATTTGACACAAGGACAGTGCCGCTATGTCGCATCAATACAGGTGGCATACTCTGGTTAATATTATATATACACTTAGTTACTATAAAACAAGGCAAGGGGGCAACTGAGCACGGGACACATATCTATATATATCTAGTTACTACAGAAGCAAGGAACAGCTGAGCAAGGGGGGGTAGGTGGGTTACATAATTAATTATAGGGGTGACATAATCATGATTGGGCTCGTTGTGGACTGGAAATCGAAGGTGTTTTGAGCTCGCCTTCGCACCTACACAAATGAAAGTACTATAACCCACAAGGTGGTTATCTCATGAAATACATACTTAGTTGGTACATCAGGAATGTCTAGGAGGAAAATCATGTGGTTTGTATTTTAGAAGACTGGGTTTTTAATAGGCGTGTAACATGCGGAGTTAAGTGGAAAAGAGAAACATCGTGGAGAACAGATAGTTACCCTAAGGAGTGAATACATGCATAAACGACGGCATTATAGACATCGTCCTAATAAGATGATGAACCCGGGTTGGTATGCATGTGGCACAATACGACACTAGGACAGTGCCGCTATGTCGCATCAATACAGGTGGCATACTCCGGTTAATATTATATATACACTTAGTTACTAAAAGAACAAGGCAAGGGGGGCAACTGAGCACGGGGGCACTTATCTATACTTAGTTACTACAACAGAAAAAGGACAGCTGAGCATGGGTTTGGTATGCGAGTGTTGTGAATGTTAAAAAGGTTGGGGATCCACCATTTTTGGCCTACGTGCCTTTGGGGCCTTTTTCTTTCCGGCCGTGTTGGGGTCGGTCCCCTGGTCCAGTCGTGCGCTCCTCTGTTGACTGACAGGGTTGGCGGCTTCCTTTGATCTTGCGGGAGCGTCCCACTTTCCCTTCTTGCTGTTGGTTCCTTTCGTCCCGGTTGGTTTTTGCTCTGGTTCTTGCGGAATTACCACTGGGTTGTTGGTTGGGAGGTTGGTGGGGGAATTCCCTTTTTGGGGTATTTTACTTCCCTCCCCTTCGTCGTAGGCTCGTCCTCGAGCCTCAAGGGTGAAGAAAAGAGAGGCTCCTTGGTGGTGGATCATGGGTAGTGTATGGAAGAGTCCCCACCAATTGATGGAACGGGTCTCTGGGGTCTTGTGGGGGTCGATGGTGACCTGAAGGAAAGTTGTCGTGGTGTTGATTAGGGCTGCTGTGAAGGCTTCGTGGTGGGTTTGCACGCGGACCATTTGTCCTGAGTCCGTGTACATTCTGACTCGCTTTATGAAGGGCGTCGTGGACATCTTGGTGGCTGGTTGGTCAGGTATAGTGGCAGAGGTCTTGGCTGAGTGTTGTGTCTGTGGGGGTGGTGGGGGAAAAATCAGGGCGATTCTTAATATGGGCGTGTGTGTTGTGTGGATTGTGGGGGATGTTGTGGTTTTTACTGCTTTAATCTCGCGGATAGGAGAAAACCGGACAGGTTTAGTGATTAAACGTCCTGAGGCTGTCCGTATGGGGGGCGTTTTTTTATTTTGGGGCTTGAATCACTGGATGATGTTCTGTATCGGGATGGTATTGGGGTGGGGTTGAGAGGAGGTGAGGTGGGGGGGTGTTGGTTGCCGTATTCGTTGTAGATGAGGTAGGTTTGCTGTGGTGTTTGCTCGTGGAGGGGGGAATGGTGGAAGGAAAGGGGCCAGTTGCGGGGGGAGCAAGCCGAATTGGTAGGGAAAATGGAGTCAAGTGGGTGGTCATTGTGGAGGAGCGGGTTTTTTTGTTGTTGATGCCGGTTGTTGGATTTCTGAGGGCGTAATCATGATCTAAGATGTTGGGGGGGTTTGGTGGGTCGGGTATAGAGGACAGGGGGGAGGTGGTTTCGGAAGAGTTCGGGTGGAGACTGGGGGTGGAGTTAGGGGGGGATGGGGTTTGTGAGGAAACCAGAGGTTGTTGGAGGGAAGGGTTGGGGTTCTCTTTCTTTTGAGATGGGCGAGGGCCAGGTGGGGGTTTTCGGTTTGAGGTAGAAGGTGAGGGTGAGGAGGAGTGGGGTGATAGGGGGGCTGGTTTTCGCAAGCGTTTGGTTAGATGTGGTTTTGTAGGGTGAGTTTTGGAGGACACACGTGGACGTAGTTTGTAACGGTGGGTGGTTTGCGAGTGTTTGGGAGGTATATTTTTTGTTTGTTGGAATTTGTTGTCCGAGGTGGAAGATACAGGTACGGTAGGGGGGGGGGGGGGTGTTACTTCTGGGGACAGTGCGGAGGGGGAAGGAGTTCGGGGGGTGTGTTGGTGAAAAGCGGGGAGAGGTGGGGTAGGAGGTTTTGGTTTTGTTGGAATGTCAGGTGGGGCTGCGGGTCTGGACAAAATAGGTGGTTGAGTGCAGGGGGTGGTTAGCTCGGAGTCGGGGGTGGTAGGGGGAATACTATCTTCGTTAGTTAGGGGTTTGAAGATTCTAACAAATCTATTTCTGTAGGTGCGTGTCTCGCCGTGATAATTAATGGTGGTTTGGCATTTGGGATCTGGGTGACGGTATAAGGTCCGACATATCTCGGGCCTAATTTGTTGATGACCGGAAGCTTGGCCACCATTACGGTATCGTGAATGGCGAAGGGGTTCTGGTCAAGGGTGTTGTCGTTTTTAGTGTTTTGGCAGTTTTGGGCGGTGCGTAGGGTGTTCTGTAGTTGTTGCAAAGGGTCAGTTTGGAGTGGTGTGGTGGAGGGTTGGGCGTGGTGATGGAATGGCAATAAGAGGGGGGCCACTCCGTACACGCGTTCGTGGGGGGAAATTCCGTCTTCTTTGGGGCAGGTATTCATACCCCACTCAATTATTTTTAATTGTGATGGCTAGTCGGAGGTGTTCAAGGCAATCATACGGGTACGTAATTGGTTGTTAATCGTACGGAGACTGCGTTCGCACACGGCGTTGCCTTGCGGCCAGTAAGAGGAGGAGTGTTTGATCTTTAGTCCGCATTGCTTTGCGAATTGGTGCCAGACTTGGCCACTAAATTCTGGGGCGTTGTTGGATAAGATAGCAATAGGTAGGCCGAAAATGGGAAAAACTTCAGTGGCGAGGAGGGTAGCAACGGTGGTGGCCGTGTGATCTTTGGCGGGGCAAGCTATTAGGAATTTGGAATAAATGTCAACAAACGTGACAATATAGCGGTTGCCGGCGCGAGCAGGGAAAGGGCCCATCACATCAAGGGAAAGGATCTGGAATGGTTTTTGAGCGGAAATGGTACCAGCTGGCCCTGCTGTATGGCATCGGTCCTTTCCCAACGCACAGGGTTTGCACGCTTCGGTCACTTGCTTGGCAATTCCGGATGGGTTTGGTGTCCAATATTGGTCCTGAAAGATCTTGAGCATCTTCTTTTGACCGAGGTGAATTCCGTTCCCTTCATGGATTGCAATCATGTAGGTTTGGGTGAGGGTGGGGTCAATGACTATATGGCCGGATTCTGTGGCGAGTTGATCTCCCCAACGTGTCAACTTTGAGAATATAGGCTTGGGTATCCAAAGGGGCTTGATTCTGCTTTCCCAGGATTGTAGGAGCGAGACAGCGGGTTTGGGTAAGTCCTGCACTACAGAAGTGTAGGAAAAATCTGTTTGTCGTAAGGCGGCCAGGTTGGTGGGGGGGCTTTCTGGTACAGGGAGATGGGAGAGGGCGTCAGCATTGGTGTGGAGTTTCCCTGGTCGATACTGTATCGTGAAGTCGTACTCTTCGAGTGTTTCTCTCTATTGTACTAGTAAGGCTGAATTGGTTTCGCATTTCCGTAGCCATTGCAAAGATTGGTGGTCGGTAATGATGTCCAGTTTTGCTCCTAGTACGAAAGACCGAAGTGGTTGAAGGCCCAAATGACTCCTAGGCATTCCCGTTTGGTGGCAGCATAATTTTGTTGAGCTAGATTTAAAGTAGAGCTAGCATAGGCAATGACGTGCTCCCGTCCTTCTTGGACTTGGGCGAGAACGGCTCCAATGGCGTATAATGACACGTCGGTGTAGAGACGAAAAGGTTGCTGATAGTCGGGAAATGATACAGTAGGGGCCTGCACTAGCTTTTCTTTCAGCTTCTCGAATGCTGCGTTTCTCTCAGATGTCCAAGAAAATACTGTGTCCTTATGGGTAAGTTGATGTAGTGGGCGGGCTATGTCTGCGAAGTGGGGGACGAAACGTCTGTAGTAGGTGGCTAACCCAAGAAATGAGCGGACTCCTTTGACTGTGGTGGGGGGTTGTTGGTTATGGATGGCAGATAGCTTCCGGGGGTCGGGGGAAATCCCTTGCTCGGATATTACGTGACCCAAAAAATCAACCTTGTTCCTTGCTACTTTGCATTTTGAGGGTTTGAGTTTTAATCCGGCTTCTCTTATTCGTTGGAGTACTTGTTTCAATCGGCGTAGGTGTTCCTTCCAGGTACCAGAGTAAACTATTACATCGTCTAAATAGGCGAGGCAGGTTTCCCAAGTTAGTCCTTTGAGTACTGATTCCATCAGGCGGGAGAAGGTGGCAGGGCCGTTGCAGAGGCCAAATGGTAGTACATTGAATTTGTACAAGTGACCGCCGCTGGTGGAGAATGCTGTCTTCTGCTGATCTTCTGGTGTTATTGGAACTTGCCAGTACCCGGCTTGAAGATCCAACGTGGTGAACCATTTGGAGCCGTGGAGTGAGTCGAGGGAGTCGTCGATACGTGGAAGGGGGGTGGCGTCTTTGATCGTTGCATCGTTTAATCGCCGATAGTCCACATGGACCACACAGAATCGAGTGGACCCATCTTTCTTCTTCACCAGCACCACTGGGGAAGACCAAGGGCTAATGGAGGGAGTAGCAATGCCTGCATCCAACATCTCTTGCACTTGTTGTTCTTATTCTTGCCGCTGGAGGGGGTTCTTCCTGCGGGAGGGCTGACGCAAAGGTGGTCCGGTGGTGTTGATGGCGTGTTGTTCTAGGTTGGTCTGTCCTATTTCGGTGGGGGTTTGAGGAAAAACGTCGCTAAACTCCAGCAGTAGGGAATACATGTTTTGTTTTTGTTGGTCCGAAAGGGACTCGGGAAGGGAGGGTAACTTCAAACTATTGGGGGCGGTGGTGGGGGTTACGGTTAGGTCATCAAACGTCTCTAGGTTCCCGATAATGAGGCCCTTGGGTAAAGTGAGTACTTCTTCGGAGATATTGGCTATTAATATGTTGTTGGTTTGGGAGGAAATGATTGCGGGCTGGATGAGGCAGCGGTCCTGAGGGGTTGACATGTTAGTGGGGGTCAAGATCATAGAGGTTTGAGGAATGGGGCGAAGGTTAACCCATTTCTGATGGTGGGAGGGAATATGGCATTTGTCTTGGATGATGGCGGGGCTGATAATGATGGGATTGCAGGTTAGGGGGGGGGTCCTGGCCTGTGGTTTGTATTAGTGTGTGTGGGTATGTTCGTTTTCTGTGTGTCAGGGTGGGGCATAGAAAACGCGGATGGGAGGGGTACCTGTGACATTTGGGCTGTGGTTGTTTTGAGGGGTAACCATAGAAAACGGAATTTCAGAGGGGGGCGTGTGTGGTTTGTGGGGTGCATGTACATTCGTTTGAGCATTGGATAGGGGTTGCATAGGACATTTATCAGGGGTGGTCGTAAACAAAGGTGGCATGGAAAGTTGCACAGGATGGCCAATATTATTTGGAGTATTCATCAAAACATTTAGAGAAGGGTGCATGGCGTTTCCTGGAATAATAGGAGTGGAATACGGGCTAAGAGAATAAGCATTACATAAAGACATGGACTTTCCTCCTTCAGTTTTGATGGGGGTAGGGGTTGAGCTTTTAGGTTTCGGGGAGGTCTGGTGAATAGGAGTGTTGAGGGTGACATTCTTATTGTTTTGTTTGTTCTGGGGGGGCTTTTTTTTACGGTTCTGGGGATAGTGAGGCTGATTCACACTCTTGTGATTCAGGGTGCAACAGGGCGGCTGAGGGGACTTCTTCTTGGTGGAGCTTATGGACTGGGTTTTTTTTTTTTTTTAATTTATTTGGATATTTTTTTTTTTTAAAAGAGATCAGTCGTTGGCCGCAATCAACTTGGGCCTGGAGTTTCTGAAGGAGGTAAAGTCCTAAATATCCGTCGTAATGTTGACAATCGGATGGAAAAACTATGAATGAATGGTAGCAATTTGCATGGGGGGCAGGGGTAGTTACGTGGAGAGGTTGTGTTTCACCCTGGATTTGTAAGGGAGTGTCTCCGGCACTGATTAGTTTGGATTTGGTGGGTGACAGTGCCCCAAACTTGCGGTGATGTTTGGAAACGAAAGAATGAAACAAGCATGATCTAGAGGCGCCAGTGTCGATCAATAATCGGACAGGAATGTCCTTAATCTTGGCGAGGTGATAAATGGGGGCAGTTCGGTCATTGAGGGCGTCCCCCGCCGAGGCCATCGTGGGCGGGGGATATTCTAAAAATCCTGGGAGTCTATTTCTGACTCTTCCAGGATTCTCTCTGAAGCGTCAGGGTTCATGAGGTGAGCAACATCTTCCTGCTCCAAATCCCCGGCATCCTCTTCCTCAACAAACTCCTCCTCATTTACTGAAATGCGAGGTTGGTTTGATCGAGGTTTCGCGGAGTCGCGGATTTCATGAAGGGCACACTTTGAACTACAGGCTGGGAAATCATAGGGGTTTATAATGACCAGGGTGGGGTTCTTACTCTGATTTAGGTTGTAGGTTTTGTTCCGGTTGTAGATCCGTTGCAGTGGGTTGGGTTGGAATCGTGGTCTGCTAGGCTGAGGCTTCCCGGAGGAATAGGCGGGCTTGGAGTTGGAGTTGGGGTTTTGCGGATGAGTGGTATACCTCTTGATGGCAGCAATTTTTGTTGGTTTCGGTTGCACTGCTAAGATTCGTCGGATGATGATTAGGTCCTTTTGGAACCCGACGGGGTAGTGCACAGCAAAATAATCTTTAACTGCTGAGGGCAACACTGAGACTAAGTTCACTAAAATTTGCTGTTCTTGTTGCACTCTAGTTAGGGTGGGAAATGAGGTTTTTATGTGTTGTGAAATGGTGTTCAACGTTGCATCCAGATCACCTTCGTACTTTGTGTCCTGAATACGGGTGTGGGCGACGAAGATGCCCAATGATGGTTTGATAGCTTCAATCACTATCGGCCCACGTGAGGGTAGGGGTTACCTGGTATGCGACTAGGGAAACAGCTTTTTCCAAGTGCGTAAGTGTTACGGCGATTTTTTCTTGATCCGTAGTATACGCCAAATCTAGCACGGGCTTTACAATGTCCATGTAAGTTTCTATTCCGTAGGTTTCCCCATCGTATTTCGGAATGGGAATGTGAGAACGGGTTGCCATCTTGATGTTATTTTTTCTCTATTGCTTCGAAAATGCACTGCAATGAAATCCTCTATCCGAATCAAGAAACACCGCTGCCGCCAATGTTATGCCCTGCTTTTATACAGGATTAACTTGGTATAGGTGAGTTCTACAAGATTGGGTATATAGGACTTCACGCACAGTACACAATAGAATCAACCGATGGTATAAATAACATCACAGTAATGGTTTATAATGCAGCTTTATTCTCCAAAAACACTAGGTAGAATAATGGTTATATGTGCACTTGAAACAATGATAAATTGAATAAGTCAGATACGTAGTTTTGGACTTTTTACAATCTCTAGCCCTTCTCGCGGATTTGGATGGAGGTTCACTTCCCACTTCCAACGTTCAGGTATTATGCTTCTGATCACCTTATTTGTAATATATTAGAGTACACGAATCACGCGGGTTAGGTATCTCGCTGTATTAACTCTCTGGTAATATGACTCTCAATCTAGGATGAAGGTATAGGTAATATGGTTATAGCCCAAGAATTAACGTAAAGGGATAACTGTAGCTAGTTGCACTGGTCTAGTATATTTGGCTGTTTAGGTAACACTTTAGACCGAAAAATATCAGTGAGGGGCGAATCAGGTTTCTGGTGGAGTCACAATCACTTCTTTCAAAATTGCTTTTGCTAGAGCCGTAGTCCTAATGTGGACTTATTTCTTTGGCGAGGTAAAACCTGATGGCAAGAATAATTACGGGAGTCAGTTCGCCTAAACTAAATTTAACTGATATATGTTAATACATACTAGCATAATAAATCACTTTCTTCCTAACATCAGAGAGATTGATACATAAACACATACACTGTCTGGTTGAGTTAATGGTACCGTAATTTGGTACTTTGCGAGTTAAGACTGTGATCTAGTTTTTCTGGTTATCTTGTCTCGGTGGTGTCGGGGGTTAACAGCAGCTCCGGGGCCGTCCAAGTTGTCCGGGAGTGTAGAGATGGGCTTTTTGCGTAGCCGTGATGACGTCCCAATATGTAGAAGAGGTTCAAGGAACGCGGGCGGCTTTTCGCCTTTTTGTCAACAATGCTGATAAGGCCTACAGTCAATTGTTGCCAAGGAGTTATGCTTGCAGAATCCTCTATTAGGTTGCTCACATAATCCCTTCTAACATAACGATCTTTCTGCCTTAGATCAGTTATGAGTTATGATTATTCATGAACTTAAGTAGTAAAGAGGGCACTACCAGACGTTCAGGAAACAATAAAAAATGGGTGAATCTAGTAAGTTAGAGGGTAGTAAATGGGGTTACAAGAATGAGTCTTTATCCGCTATTTATTGGGGTGAGGAAATGAACGGGATCGGCATGTTAGAACGTTCGTCTGGGCGTCTTTACAGGGGGGGGTTGGATATTGGAAAGGGGGTGGTTTGAGGCTAGGCGCCGCGCCGCTCGTGACCCTTAATGCGCTGGACATAGGGGTGGCATTCCCCTACGATCGTAAAGGTAGGGTGGCGTGTGCAGCGGGGCGTGAAGGAGCAAAAGACAGGGTGACCCACAAAACAGGTGACCACTGAGCATGGGGTCACGAAGCAAAACAGAGTAATGTGGATTGTGGATTAGGAGGTGGTGATTGGGAGACGTGTAACAATTGTGGAAAAGTAAATGGAAGAGAGGAATAACATGGCGGATAGAAGATAATTACCCTAAGGACTGAAATACATGCATGAAGGACGGTATTAGGTGTTGTCAACTTAAGGTGAATGGGACTTGGTTGGAATGCACGGAATACGATTCGACACAAAGACAGTGCCGCTATGTCGCATCAATACAGGTGGCATACTCCGGTTAATATTATATATACACTTAGTTACTAAAAAACAAGGCAAGGGGGCAACTGAGCACGGGACACATATCTATATATATCTAGTTACTACAGAAGAAAGGAACAGCTGAGCAAGGGGGGGGGGGGGTAGGTGGGTTACATAATTAATTATAGGGGTGACATAATCATGATCGGGCTCGTTGTGGAATGGAAATCGAAGGTGTTTTGAGCTCGCCTTCGCACCTACACAAATGAAAGTACTATAACCCACAAGGTGGTTATCTCATGAAATACACTTAGTTGGTACATCAGGAATGTCTAGGAGGAAAATCATGTGGTTTGTATTTTAGAAGACTGGGTTTTTAATAGGCGTGTAACATGCGGAGTTAAGTGGAAAAGAGAAACATTGTGGATAACAGATAGTTACCCTAAGGAGTGAATACATGCGTAAACGACGGCATTATAGACGTCGTCCTAATAAGATGATGAACCCGGGTTGGTATGCATGTGGCACAATACGACACAAGGACAGTGCCGCTATGTCGCATCAATACAGGTGGCATACTCCGGTTAATATTATATATACACTTAGTTACTAAAAGAACAAGGCAAGGGGGGGCAACTGAGCACGGGGGCACTTATCTATACTTAGTTACTACAACAGAGCAGCTGAGCATGGGTTTGGTATGTGAGTGTTGTGAATGTTAAAAAGGTTGGGGATCCACCATTTTTGGCCTACGTGCCTTTGGGGCCTTTTTCTTTCCGGCCGTGTTGGGGTCGGTCCCCCGGTCCAGTCGTGCGCTCCTCTGTTGACTGACAGGGTTGGCAGCTTCCTTTGATCTTGCGGGAGCGTCCCACTTTCCCTTCTTGCTGTTGGGTCCTTTCGTCCCGGTTGGTTTTTGCTCTGGTTCTTGCGGAATTACCACTGGGTTGTTGGTTGGGAGGTTGGTGGGGGAATTCCCTTTTTGGGGTATTTTAATATCCTTATTAGTTAGCCACCCAATGCCAAGTACCCTAACCCCGTCTTGTTTGGCGGAAGCTATACCCTTCAGGTGCAACAGTTCCCGCAAATTCTTATTATTTGTGACCCACTCACGTAAAGACAGGTTAGCGCTGGAAAATACTCTACGGGCATCCCAACATTGTTGCTGCAAATCACCTACATCATCACCAGTCCACTGCAAGTTATCAATATACAGCCCCCTTTTGAGCTTATTAACTACTTCACTCTTCTCCTGTATCATAGACAGGTGTTTTTGAATGGTAGCATTAAGGAGGAACTGGGAACAGGTGGCCCCGAACAGAACTGCACGGAACCGGTAGACCATGTAAGGACTTACAACATCCAAGGGATCAACGGGCCACAGAAACCTAGTAGCATCCCTATCCTTCTCACTCAACCCCACCATGAGAAATGCTTTCTCAATATCACTCACCCAGGCAAATTGATGGCATCTAAAACGCAGAAGCACCTGGGTGAGGTCAGCCACTAGCGATGGACCTGTATGGAGACAGTCATTCAGACTGAACGCCTTCTCGTCCATCCTAGCCGAACAGTCAAACACTATTCGTACAGGCGTAGTAACACCATCCTTGGTAACACCATGGTGAGCTAAGTAGTGAATGGGATGACCAGCTTGATTCCTGATTTCTACCCTTTCAATAAACCCCCTTTCTATCTGATTATCCAGAACCTTTGTATACTGTTGACAGTAGTTGGGATCTTTTATAAACTTACGCTGCAAGCCTCTCATTCTGCCCAGGGCTAACTTAAAGTTATCAGGTAATTTATCTATGTTATCTCTCCACGGCAGTTCCACTATATACTGTCCCTGTGCTTCGGAATACTGTACCGTTTCAGAAAATCTATTTAAGACTTTCTCCCCACCCTTACCAGTCTCATTAGGACTTATACCAATATGGTCCAAGTCCCATAGAGCTGTCAGATCCTTTAATTCTGGAGAATTCCTGCCAATATCTTCCTGTATCTCCACTAAAGGGTCTACTGCTAACTTAAGAACAGTGACTAACTCTACATGGATCTCTTCTATATCTGACTGATAAGTGCCACTCAGTGCGTAACCATAAATTGTGGGTAACATAACTATACAGTACTTCCTTCCCTGACATAGCCTGAATGTACAAAGGGGTAATAAAAGTCCGCCCCAATCAGTAACCCTATCATATCTCCATCTGTGATACCTGGATCTGCTAATTTGTAACCCCGAGCCTTGATAGCATTTACCTCCATCTCTATTCCCCTCCCTGGCTTGTATACTGGTAACTCCTCCACCACAACGGCTCTCAAATTACGCACCCTTCTTCTGTGATGATAGGTTAACTCTACTATTTCATACTCAGTACTACCAAGTGAGCCAGTAAATCCCTGGAGCTTTAGCTGTTCCTTACTGACCCAAACGTAATCAAGCTGCGATAAAGCAGAGCGCAAGATGAAGGTACTCTGCGAACATTGGTCCAACTCTTACTCTACTGGTATGACCGTTTCTGTCGGTCAAGGGAATCTGAATGGTAGGCAACAACACTGCATTACGGCCCGAAGCCACAGCCATGGTCACTGTTGATTCAGGGGCCACTGGTTGTCCAGTTTGTTCAAGGCGTGGCGTCGGACACAAATAATTAAAATGTTTCTGTTGGCAGAATCGGCACGGCCTAATTTTAGGGTTAGTACACCCCTGGCTGCCATATTCTGACGACAGGCACCCGACGCACAATTTCAACTGCCTTGCTCTATTGGCCTTGGCGGGACTGTTCTTGTATTTTGCACACTTTGCCCAAAAATGCCCTGTCTTTAAACACAACTTACATCCATACTTCTGCTTGGTATCGGGTTTCTGATACACTGCATATGCTGCTGTGGCGGTCGCCCCAAACTGTTCTAGTGGATTATGTCTACTTTCTAGATTGCACACTTCAGTCTTAAACACACGAACATATTCATCCACATCCAGCCAGTTGTCTTTTAATTCACGCTTAATCACTTCAGAGAGTGCACTAGGGAGTTTATTATGCAACAGTACTGCACACATTTCACTTACTGTTACATCCATAGAGCGTAATGACTCTAACGCACACTCAAATGACGCAGACAAATCTTTCAGAGCACTGACCTCCTGGCTAGGATGTGGGAGATTACACAGTTTCGCTATGTGAGCTGCTTTGATGCGATCCTTTTGACCATAACTGTTTTTCAATATAGTGACCGCTGGTTCGTAACTTGCAGCGACCAAACTAAATCCACTAACAATTTGTAGAGCCTCACCACTATGTTGTCCCTTTAGATACGTACATTTCTGAATGTCAGTTAAGTCTGTTTGGGAGTGAACACTACAATCAAAGAGCTCCCAGAAACCCACCCACTGTGTTGGATCCCCATCAAAAACTGGCAACTTCAGGGAGGGTAGCTTAATACCCTTCTGCTTCCTACTTGCTGCACTATCATGAGATCTACCAGTAGTGGTTGTCTGTGGAGCACTATCTAACTCAGCTAACTGACTGTTTACTTGATTAACATACTGCATAATTATCTTTCACCATCTCATCCTCTAACTGATCATCTGAATATAAGCTATACAACTCTATGCTATACGACTCGATATCAGCTAGGGCCTTTTCTAAAGTGATTTTCACACCCCTTACATCATGCAGTGTAGCAGCATGTTCAATAAATTCAGACAGATTAGAGGTAAGCTTAGTAATCCCTCCCTTCTTGGCGGCCCTGAACCGCCGCAATGACTTTATTTTCTCCTCCATTCTTAAAAGTTTACGGTAACTAAAGCTTAAGGAACAACAATACTAATCGTCACTGTAGGCTAACCTATTCTAAGCATAGGCTAACCTATTTACATTGATGATGACAGCAACCAAGCAAATTGAAGAATGCAGATCGCGTGCCCCCTGTGAGTTTACAAATGATCAAAGAAAAGGAAAATTACCCTGTCATATTACTCTACTTTACAATATTTACTTTACTAGGCTACATTAAATTTTAACAAATTACAAAGAAAAAGAAAGAAAAAGAAAGATAGAAGGATCATGACTCCTCTGAAGGAGGAACAGCCGCAGCCGTCGTCCTAGTCTTTAGATCTAGCCTATTGCGTCGACTGCTCCTCCTCGGCCTTGTCCTTCTCCTCAAAGAAGGCATGCGCTCTGTTCAGTAGCCAATCTAACACCTTCCGGCTCCCTGGCGCATCTAACCCAGGCTGAGGTCTGCCTGACAGTGTCCACCCTTGCCCCTGGTCTATAGAACTGCTTAACAAAAAAAAGCAGGGCACTGCACTGGACGGTCCAGCGGAAAATCCCGGACATATACGCCCCTCAACATTTGTCCACTGGATCGCCCAGCTCTACACAAAGGCAGACAAGTCAGGCCTAATACCCCTCCCCCCATTTCTTTTCAATATACAACAGATGGCCCAGTATCCTGGTCACACGGCACCAATTATATCCTGAATATTATTCCTAGGGGGTAGAGGAGAAACGGATATAAAGTAAATAATTAGACCTGGGAAGATGAAATGGCCTAGGCTATAAATATGATACCGAGTCGGCGTTTGACTTCCTTGTAAACATGTATGTGTAGGTTATCTGTGGTAGTCCCAGTAATATCTATGAAGTACTTCTAGTATTAAAGGAACTTAGCTGTGATGATAAGAGTGTAGGTTAGGTGATGGACATGTCGGTAGGTGTAGTTCAGTGAAGTTCTGTTGTTATGTGGCAGCAACTGGTGTTTGTTGTGAGCGGGACGAAGTCTCTGTGTGAAGTGTACTGACTCTGAGATACCCTTGTATCGTAACAATATAAATATATTTAAGGGTTCTATAATTATTGTCTCCCGTGATTAAATAATAAGGGAAAATAAACTAAGATATAACTGGTGCAACCACAGTAATATTTATCCACAAAGATAAATAAAGTAATGTGTATAAACAAAAATGAAACAGCTGTCGTGAACCCGGGAAATTCAAACTACGGTATATATACCAGCTAGAATTCACGACAATTATATTATATTATATTATATTAGGGTTAGGTTAGGTTAGGTTATGTTAGGCTAGGTTAAGTTAGGTTAATCTAATCTAATATATAATATTTGTACATTTTCAGCAGTGGGCGTAGGCTTACATTTTCGCGCATGCGTAGAGGGTAAGGTATCCGGCTGCGTACAGACCCTCCCGCGGGGGACACTCCCCGCGGTGGCACTGTGGTTGTTTGCTGTTGTTGTTGTTGTTTTCGTTGTCCGTTGTTGCTGCTTCACTGGTGATGTGCATGCGAGTGCTACCTGCTTTTATAGTTGTTCTTGTTGCATGTTGTGCTACTTGGGTCGCCGATATCTGTGGTATTCATGGTACCGCTGAGGGTAGTGTTGTGTTGGTGGAGTGGTGGCGTTGAGGTGGTGACTGGATTGTGTGTGTGAGCGAGAGGGGAGGTTCAGGTGCCAGTTTATATAACAAATTTTTCTGCTAGGGACTGTTGAAATGTCAGTGTCTGCCTTACTTGATTTGTGGTGAGGTTTCTTCAACGTTGAGCTGGGGCCTGGGTTGGTCTCTATGTCTCCACAGCTAATTAGAGTGTAGCACAATAGGTGATGTAGCGAGGTTGTGCCAGACTGTTTGCTAAGACGCTGCGGCTTACCGAGATATGTAGATGCCCAGGCAGGACTGGTGACAAAGATTTCACTTGTGTGTGATTTCCGTGTGACGAGGTCCCTCAATACTTGCTTAGTGTTGACCTGGTACACTACCGGTCCCCTCTGCACCTGTATATCGGCGCATCCCCTCTGGATGTTGAGAAGGATAATACACAGGGAGAGAGCTACGCTCATGCCCTTCAACCCTCTCGCCATCTTGAGCACTGACTCCAAAGACCAAAATGTCATCAGCAACACAAATTACACCTTGTAGATCATCCAGAACCAGTTGTAGCTTCTGAAAAATGTCGCTGCTTACTGGCAGACCAAAAGGAAGTCTGTTCCACCTGTATCTCCCATACGGTGTTTGAAATGTTGTCAGCTTGCGTGATTCTTCATCCAACACACAGTGCCAGTAGCCATTCTTGAGGTCAAACTTGGAGAAAACTTTGGCTTTTGCAAGGTCAGGCAGAATGTCGTCGATTACCGGTAGAGGGTGCATCTCTCTTATGAGTGCTTTGTTTAGAGCTTGAGGGTCAATGCAAATTCTCAGATCCCCCGACTTCTTGGTTCCTGCTACCATTCGACTTACCCATTCTGTAGGCTCGTCGACCTTAGTAATGACATTTTCCTGTTCCAACTGCTCCAGTTTCTCTTTAACCTTCGACTTGATGCTCAATGGTACTTTACATGAAGGAATTGCAATAGGTTTCACCGACGCATCCACTGTTAGATAAACATTTCCTGGTATCTTGCCAACTTCATCAGCAAATACGTCTTCATAGTCTGTTAGAATGTCATTCATTGCACAGATGTTTTCATAGTTAACTGTGATGAACCCCATCTTCTCAGATGCTCGCTTACCAAGAATTGGTGTAACAACCTGTTTTACAACAACAAACTCAACAGAATAGTACCTTTGTGGTTGCTTGCAGTTGCGGACATCAATCCTACACTTTCCCAGCGGCTGAATTGTAGTAGAGTTCCACTGTTTCAACTTCCACATTTGAAGAGTTGACTCACACGGCTGTAGCTCTGCGTCCGGTACCAGATGACTTGGAATGGCATTCACACTTGCCCCGCTGTCGATCTGGAACTTCACTTTATTACCGTTGACCACGAGATTAGCCATTATGTGTTTACCTCTGGATCCGGTCGATACGTTCATGATGTATTCCCGTCCTCTTGAGTTATCTTCTGAGTCGTCGCTTTCTTCTGTGTCTCCATCTTCTACTGCATGGACTCTGCGCGATGTCTTCTTTTTGCCTCCTGTCGCTGCGCTTCTTGCTGCTTCGCCGATCGCTGCATTACTTGGACATTTCTTGGCATAGTGTCCCGTTTTCTTGCATTTATGGCATTTGGCATCAGTTGCAGGACAGTTCTTCTTACCCCAATAATGTGCTAGACCACACAAGTCGCACTGCCTGAGGTTAGGCTTAGTCTTTGTTGATTGTGGATTACTCTTCTTGGGTTTTGCACTGAGTTTGTGTAGAGACTCCTGCTTGTCACTTCGAAATGCTGTCATTGATCTCCTTGAAGTTTCATAGGCAGTACACATCTTAAGTACAACATCTAGGGTTAGGCTATCCTCCCTAAAGTATTTTTCCCGAAGTGTATCCTCTTGGCAACCAAAAACAATTTTATCCCTCAGAAGTTCATCTTGAAGTGCTCCATATCCACAGTGTCTTACCAAAGTCTTCAGCCTAGTGATGAAAGATTCCAAGGATTCATCTTGCCTTTGCATGCTATCATGAAAGTTGTACCTCGCCATCAGCTGCTCATCTCTTGGCGAAAAATGCTTGTCAAATTTCCCAATTAATGTTGCATAAGTCAGGGCAGATTCACCTTCTATGCCAAAAGAATCTTAGATATCTAGCAAAATGTCACCTCCAGTCAACAATTTCGCTATTTTAATATCATCACTTCAGACTGTTGCCAATGATGTAAAGATCGAGTTTCTTCTTGTAACGCCTCCACGCCACTACTTGCTCAAACTCAGACTTGCAGACGAACAAAGGCTGTGAAGTGAATTCCATGACGTCACTCATATCTTTCGACTTTTTTAGGTTAAATCCAAGGATCACTCACTATTTCAGCTGTAAAATTTGGTCAGCAGTACTTCATTCACACGTACACTGCTTACCCAGCTACCACCATGTTGATATGGGTATATATATCGGGTTCATAATGAGACACATTGGATAGAGTTTTACATGTATTGAGTGTGGCTGGTTACATAACAATAAAGAGCCTTGTTGTCAAGGGAGGTTTTAGGAAGCCCTGCCTTGATATCAGCTCGCCTGTAGATTATATATTTAGCTAACAATATTGTTTACCAATATTGTAACAATAACCACACCCTGCAACCGGCTTGCAGATGTTAGCACAAAAATATACCTATGAATAAGGGAATAACAGGGAAAATAGGTGATAATTGAAGGGGGGGGGGGGGGAAGGAGGGGACTTTGACAGATGTAGAGAAGTGATATGAGGTATGGAGGGAAAATAAAATTTTTAAGTGCTACTGGGGCCTTTTAAATTTTTTTTTTAGGCCTAGGATCTTAACCCTTTTGTTGCGGGTGACGTTCTGGAACGTCCTGGCAAGTTACAGCAATTTCCAGGCTTTAAAAGCCTGTAAAAACCGTAAAAATCGAGTGTCGGTGGGCGGGAGCGTGAGGGGCCCACCTCCGACCCTCAGAGCAGCGAGCGGCTCACTGAGGTACACTGTGTCTCGCGCGGGTCTCTCTCTGTGTCTCACAGCAGTATAGCCAAGCAAGCGTGTGCTACCAAATAGCGGGTTTCCCGCGTTTCACTGGCACCACTGCGGGTGAACCAGACCACGTACGGGGCCCGTTCTGGTGTCATTTTGAATCTATTTTCGTCTAGTTTTCGGCAGAATACACTTCATTTAATGAAGATGCTTGATTTATCATTCAGGAGTGCCTGAATATGCCCTAAATTAGCCCAAACATAGCCGCAGAAAAAGGGTTAAGAGTCTCCCCGCAGTCACCCAGTAAAACCTCTTAAGATTCTCCCCCGTAGCTGCCGGGTTAAGAGGTTCTTCTACTGGGCGGCTGCGGGAAGACTTAAAGGTGAATTCCAGGGATGAAACCTATTCAAACTACAATGTCCATTGGGATCTGCTTGGTTTTAGGTATAGGATACTGAAGAACTTTCATCAATTTGTTTTAACAACATAGAAATATAGCTTATCCAAGTTATTTTATGTGGCGCGAACTGGCGTGTTTACCATGACGTCACTGTAGCCAATGGCAGCCATTGGCGGGAACTCTCGACATGGGAAATGGGTGAATCTGTGTTTTTTTTTATGTGAGAAACTTATAATTTGTATGCATGTTTACAGCTCAACATTTGGCTTCACCACTGTCTGATCAAGGGACCGCGATATATAAATTGAACAGAAAACGATATTATCATTACGAAATAGGCCTTAGAACCGACCTCCCTCAACTCTGGACCAGGCTAAACATGCATAAACACTGCCTGTATGTTTATTGTTGGCGAGATGGGATTATTTCTTGATGTGCACCACATCTTCAGGACGTTGTTCGATCTTTTGCAGAGCTCGAGTATTGAATTGAAAGGTATTAATTACGAAAAACAGACCTGACAATCCAGGACGACATGTGTTGTTTACAAAGTGCCTCTCCATACAATGGCGTCACTACCGAGCAGTTGAACTGGTCCAGCTGGTTGCGAGAATGCCAACGACGTTATATATTAGTATTTTTTCTAGAGTTTAATGGAATTATATCGATATTGCCCATATACATATTACAGTATATTCATGCCAAGTTATGACCCTGCATTAATATTAGTTTTTTCGTTCATTCCTGTAGTTCACCTTTAACCCTCCAGCCCCGGCTATGTATTATATATATATTCCTCGAAACCCGGGTGTTTTGGCCGAAAAACGTCTAGGCTAGGCTACCGTATATTCGTTAATCAGACTGCTTCCCGCATTCCCGCGCATCCCCAAGCGTAGCTGTGTTGTTTACCTGTAGAACGGCATTAAGTAGAGCTCTCTAAGTCAACTGGTTGAGCTGATGCCCAACCCCGAAAAGGGTTGAAATAGGGGAGCTATCCCCCCGCCAAAGGCGGCTTTCTAGGGCCTTTCCTAGCTGATGCTGAGAGGATTGGGTTCTAGTCATGTGGTGATGGGCTGGTCTATCAGAGTGAGAACTGAGCGATCTCTGCCATACCCATAGCTTACTCTGACTGTTCCTTTTACTTATATATTTTCTAGATCTCAAGTGACGGCGTCTCTTGCGTGGATTGACCTCCTAATCTACCAAGATTGGAAGCCAAAGCGTCACATCTTTCCTTTGCCCCTCAACTTTCTCTTCATAATTGCTGAGGGGCACAGGGCCCTGGGTGGGGCTTTGGTTTCCAGGGCGTTTCCGCGCCCTCCTCAGCTCCCCGCCATGGAGTGGCTTCGGTCACCCAGGCTTTATTGTGGTTGGCGGAGAGGGTTCTGTGGGGGCGCTCGGTTGTGGCCTTGGCCTTGCTCAGGGCCTTGGGGCTGTTCGGCCAGGCAGCTTGGGGAAAAACAACAACAACAACAACTGGTTGAGCTGTGATGATGATTTCATTGGAGATAACTTTATGGCCAACACAGCCACTTTACACCACTTTTCGATACTTAACAACAACATACAGGCACACACGAACAAGCGACGCTCTCCTTCTTGTGGCCGGAGATGCGGGGCGTCGGTCCAGCCGGCTGTTGTTTACATGCGTCGGACCGACGCCTCGCACACGAAGCTCACAGGCTTTCAACCACTGGCCGTTCAAGAGGCCTTCCGGGTACCTGTTATATGCTTTTTTATGGGCGTTCAAGAGCCCTTCCGTGGTGAGAGGGTTAAGATCCTAGGCCTAAATTTTTTTTTTTAAAAACACCCCAGTGGCACTAAAAAAAAAGCAATTTGTGTTTAGGCGAGATAATTTCCCTCCATTACTTGCTACTACTCCTACACATGTGTCCCAATCCCCCCTTTCCCCTCCTTCCCTCCCCCCCATTTTCCCCCCCTCCTCAATTTTCAGGTATTTTCTCTATTATTCCCGATATTTAATGAGTATTTTCGTGCGAGAACGGGTGCTGAGAGAGAGGGGTGGTGGAGGAGTGTATCTCCGACCCTCCAAGCCAGTCTGAAAGCTCCCCTCGTCTCTCAGTACCGTCCGAGACAAGAGAGAGGGAGGGTGTTTGTCTCTCACCGCTCAAGGTCAGATTACGACCGCGAGCCTAAATATACAAATTTAATAGTGGCCCCTCCATCATTGACGATAATGCCTATTAATATAATAGTCTCCATGCAACACCCGCGTCAGCCTTTTGAATCAACCGCCGCGGGTGGAAAAGGGAGTACTCCTCATAAGTGTAACGCGTATTCTCTTATGGAATTGTCCTTATGATTGGGTACCCTACAGAAAAAAACTTTGTAGAAAATAAAAAATAAAATTTAACTTAATATCTGTTATATTATGGCTTTCTATGTGTGGATTTCTTGTGCGCAGCACCAAGGCGCAGGCTCCCTAGCGGCCATAACTTCCTTCTCCCTCCCGCGGCCGTACCGTGAGGACGGGGGGCCCTGTGCTCCAGCTTCATTCGTCGTTCGCTCGCTTCTCGTGAGTCTTTGCTCATTTGTATACATCTGAAGTGTATTAGACAAGGTTTAGATTAGCTAGCACAAGGCTGCCCCATTGGTACGCCCGCAGGGAGTGTGTAATTCAGTATAGGGTACTATTGTAACAGGCACCGTCGTGTAGGCTACCAAGTTCGACTCGCCATTTGGTTTGTTTGGTTTTCTTTATTGCGCCTTAGCTATCTTATAGCTTAGTTAGGAGGCTAACTTCCCGCAAAATTATGCTTCAGGCCGTTCACTATGTTTTTTAGCAGATGCTCTAGTTCAAGGGTGGCCGCACGTGGTGCGGTGCCTTCTGGAGTCCTCCTTCTGTTGGTTTGTCGGAGCGTTTGGTTTCTGCCATATTTTTGTTTTCGTCGAGCCTCTTGGCCAGCCTCAGCAGGGGTCTCCAGTGTAGGCTAGGGGTGTATTTATTGTTTATAAATTTACTCTATGTATTGTTATAGCCTATGTTTTCCCCGTTGTTATGCATGCATGCTTTACATGTTGCTAGGGGTTCCTGGGAGACGTCCTGATGTGTGCGGGGTTTTTGGGGGTGTGTGACTTCCCGGCTAAGTCAACACTTCTGGAAATTTTTGGTTTGTTTCTCCGGCGGCTTTCTCAGCAGGGCCGATGGTTTTTCTACTCTTGCAGACGTGAAGTTACTTTCCAAATGTCCCGACGTGGTTTGGTGGACCACGTACCTCCCGGCGGAAATGCTAATTCCTAAGGGAGTCTTTACTCGGCCCGCCGAGAGAACTCGCCCTGAACTTTAAGCCTTATGCGACAAGACGTAATCGCCCAGCGATACAGTCGACGTGGGAAGTAATAGTTAACCCGGCCCTCCTATGTAATCGCCCGGCGATACAGTCAGGTGGGTCGGACTATATGTCATAGTTATTAATAGTAAAGAAGCGCAGTTATACTATCTCACTATTTCAAGCAGTTATAGATGAGTAACACGCTTCAAAAGTTCGTTGGGCCAGTGACACTTGTCACAGGTAAGCAGTTCCACACCAAGTAATCCCAGGTTACTGGGTCAGGTCCGGTCGAAAGTTAGAATAGTAGTGGCTATGTCTAATTTTCCGGGGGACCTAAGGTAGGATGTATAACACCTCTCGAGGTATCCTTATGAGAATTGATTCCTGGAAATTTTATTTCCAGATTTCTTCACTTCGTGAGTGACTCGGCAAAGGACGAACCCGTTCCCGGCATGGGGGGGGGGGGGGGGAGGGTTCGGTCAATCTGGCAAGTTTTTCACTTCTGACGCCACACCTACCTGTTTGTTCTCTAATTCCGACAATTGCACAATATGATTTGTGAAAGGTGGATCTAAGTTTCTCTGGGCTTCCCAGCAATGCCCAGTGGGCGTAGATCTTTATGCGGCATTATGATTTTTTTCTAGATCATCCGGGCCTAACAGCCTTGATCGATATTTTACTTATTTTACCTCCTAGGCCAAAGAGTGGCGTTTGAGTGTAGAGTAACTTTTCTAGTCGCAGACCTGTTGCGGCTCTTCCTGCTCCATGAGCCGCAATTAATGAATTTTCCCCAGGGTCACAGTCATTGTTTTGTCTATGCAACCAATACTCAACACTTAGTTGAGCAATTAGCCATTAGCAGTGACTAGGAACCCGCTGAGGTAAATGCGGAACCCCCCCCCCCCCCCCGATACAAGAACCCACCCGGTGTAGCCAGGCACCGTCTAGATTGACTCCCCGGCGGCAGCTCGGACACCTTTCGGCTAGGGCCCTCGCTCTCCCAAGTGACAGCATAGAGCCGCTGTCGCAAGAAAGGGTAAGTCAGTTTTCCTAGTTAACTCTAAGGTAAGGTTGGTTCACTTAGTATCTCATTCAATGATCCCTAACAGTTGTTTTTGCCTTGCCTCAAGGAAGAACGATTAATTAAGCCGGTGTTACGGCTAGTCATTGTATCATACAGATAAGCCGGCGAGACCGCTCACAATTCTTCAGCTGAACCTAAGCCGGAAGACGGCTGGTTTTTGGATCTTATCCTAAGTAAAGTCGGTGAGCCGGCTCAACTTTTTATCTTATTTTAGATATCTTTCATGGTTTCAAATATGGGATATTACGAATAACGGATATGAATTAGGATGTGTTCAGCTGTAAATTAGGGACATAAGTCTTACTAGTAAGGTTCGATTTGTACTTTCATTGTGTGGAACAAATAACAAGGATACTCGTAGACACCAATTTCATTGTATCTACATGTGGTTGTTTTCTTGATACAGGTACCTGGAAGTTTCCACGCCTAGTTCTACCAACTGGAAAGGTTCAGGTTCACTACCTCACGCATCCCCAACACTACGTTCATGGTTACAACTCGGATTGGATAATCCCTGTGAGATCCTTCTCGGCAGACAACCGGGCGATGAAGGCCCGGGGCGGCAATCAGAATTCAAATTCTTTGGTTTCAATTAGACGCTATTCGTCGCCGGTAATGGGAAATGTGACGGGCACAGTTATGGTGTTTTTTCCTACCCTACGTGAACTTCTGACGGCGGGGTCTAGGGTTAAATCTTTGTCTACCCTCTCGGGGGTTTAGTCACCATTTGTGAACACGGTATACCCGACGGACCTATCGCTCTTCTCCGGCCACCAGACTCCACTGGAGTCTCGTTTTAAGGTGTAACGTTCTGTCCAGCGCGTTAGCTCCTGTTTTGGTGGAGTAAAACAGTATGTCACGAACTCGGTAAGGCTGACTTGCTTTCAGGTCAGGGACACAGGTTTAGCACCTCAGTGGTCGACCTTTAGCTTCAGTTCCTCCATTTCCCCGGCGGAGGGGTAGGAATCGAGGAAGATTACATAGACACGGTTTTTGGGAAATTTACACTCGGAAGAGTGATGGGAAGATTACCCACGATAAACTCTAGGGACATGGCCCGCCGGAGTTCACTATCTTCCAGTCGGCAAACCACGCAATGATAGGCGATCTAAGTCGCATCGGTTCAGGGGTTTTGAAGGTCGACTCTTGGGTAATGACTACAGTCAATCATCTGGGGCATTACCCAGTTTTTTCCTACACCAATGTGTCTCCCCAGTTTTTTACCTACATATGTCGCGTGTCATGGGCTACATGTCAACATGCCGGGAAATATAGTCAGAGCAATTTTCGCTTTGAGGCTAGTTTTCGGGTTCATAAACAGAGTTAAGGCAGGACGGCGGAAACCTTTGATTACCGCCGGAAGAGCGATCAGGTTAGGTGCCTCCGGTATGCTTTCCATCTTACCCACTCATATAGTACAAGTCCTAGTCGGGACGACTTAAGCCTCTACTAAAACATTAATGCTGCCTAGGGCTTGCTCCCCGGCGATAGACGATTAGCTGGTACAGTCTACGTGTTTTTTCTAGCTGACCAGAGGGCAGGGTGTTATACCATGGGATGGACTAAGTAGATAGAATCCAATATACCCAATAGAATCGGACACTGTCTTCCTCCCCAACACAATGACAGTCACAGGTCGGTTGCTCCAATCTTACTATCGAATCGTTTAGTTAGGATTCCGGTTAGTAGGTTGGTCCCTGAGTAGGGTTTAGCAATGACGGCCTCCCGGTTATAGGAGAAGTCATAAAAAATTACTAAGTGATGGGCTGGTCTATCAGAGTGAGAACTGAGCGATCTCTGCCATACCCATAGCTTACTCTGACTGTTCCTTTTACTTATATATTTTCTAGATCTCGAGTGACGGCGTCTCTTCCGTGGATTGACCTCCCAATCTACCAAGATTGGAAGCCAAAGCATCACATTTTTCCCTTGCCCCTCAACTTTCTCTTCATAATTGCTGAAGGGCACAGGGCTCTGGGTGGGGCTTTGGTTTCCTGGATGTTTCCGCACCCTCCTCAGCTCCCCGCCATGGAGTGGCTTCGGTCACCCAGGCTTTATTGTGGTCGGCAAGGAGGGTTCTGTGGGGGCGCTCGGTTATGGCCTTGGCCGTGCTCTGGGCCTTGGGGCTGTTCGGCCAGGCAGCTTGGGGAACAACAACAACAACTAAGGCCCCATCTCTAAATCTTCGGATTTGGCCGTAAGAGTCACCTCAGTTGAGATGTTGTGGTCCGGTTTTTCGTGACCAATCTCATCGTCCAAAACATGCTTTAGGTCCATGTCTCTGGTAAAAGGCCAAGGTCTTTGAAATGTCATCCTGTCGTACGCACCCGGTTGTATGACGATTTTCCCTGGGCCAGGTTCCCTGATTTAGCACGATTACCGTAGAGTAGTGACGTCCCTCCAAGTTGACTCACACTACCAAGATACATGAGGTAAAGACGTTTTAAGACTCAGGCCACGCTTACGTATCCACCACGTAGTGGAAATAGTTTCTGTACGGACAAAAGTGTTGGTTTTACGTGTCTCATAATCCCTAACACTTCGGTACTAAAGGGATTCGGTTTCTCCTTGGATTAAGATTACAAAGGTAGCCTACAGGGGTAGAATCCCTCGCCGTGGGCGCTTGAACAAGACACATCTACGAGTTTCGATACCTCAAGGTAGCTTGTTGATCGAGATTCACAACCAGTGATGACCAGAAAGATAGGTGTCCCGGAGGTAGACTCTTGGAGGTAAAGGAGCGAGTACCGCTAGTTTTAGCAGAACACGCAGGACAGGGCCTTGCCACTTTTAGATAGCTCTACGGTTAAACCGGCTCCACAGTTTTTTCTGTCGTGTTATTTTCCTCTGCCTACGTTAGGTTAGTTCCGAAACATTCAGGGACGGGCGTTTTGGGGGGCTATTCAGCCCCAGGGTCGGAGTTTTGTTCTACTCCATGGAGATTCACTTTACTAAGGTCTAGGGGTGAGGGTCAGTACAGGTTTTCACGACACCGTCAGACTATTTGGTCTACCAAGCACCAGTAGAGCAATTCCAATCATTCGGTTGGGATGGCTCAGGGATGCAAGTCGTCAAGGAATCAAAAGGGATTCCATGTTGTTAGTTTATACCTGCTGTGACTGAACCCTCGGGGCTGGCTTGCCTTCCCCACAAGGATAGGTGGTTCGCTTTTGTAGAAGTCCACGGTGGGAGTCCGCCGGGTTTCACTATGTCCCGGCGCCCATCCCTATGACAGTAGGAACAGCCTTCTGGCAGTTGAACCTCTCTTTCAAATTTTTTCCCGGCGTAGCCTAAACATGGAATTAAAAGTATCTTCTCCATCCAGTCTTACCCGACGCCCACAGTGTCACACCCTATGTCACTACGTCCGGTGGGTGCTGGACCTCTGAGTTGGTTTTCTCATCTAGGCGTTCGCCTGCAACGGTGGGATAAATGTATCTCTGGTTTTTTCACTCCAATTGGTCCCCGACACCCGCACTACTGCGCTGGTCACTAGTTTCGGGTGCTAATCGAGCCTTGGGCGAGACCCGATTTTGGAATGCGAGATGGTACCTGGCTCCGCGGTGGCTAACTAAGCCCGACATTACCAATTCCAGGATAAGAACCTGGTTAAGATCGCCTGCCCTTTCGCAGGCAGGCTAATCTGTGGTGTTGATAAGAAATAAAGGAACCCGATCGAACTGAAACTTCAGGCTCGCTCACATTCCCGTTTTCGGTATTACTATTACCTTTCACACTAATTCATTCATGAATTTACAGACTCACGCGGCTGCAATTGGGGGTTCCCTCCTGTTTGGGTTTCCTCTTGATGAAGTAACGTGTCTCTTGCGACCAGGGTTCAGACTTCTCCCCTCCACTCAGCTGAAGGTTAACCAGTCGAAACGGGTATCTTATCGGCAGGTATCACACCTGGGGCATCCCAGGTACAACCGACATGTTACCATTGGCCTTCGGGCGTTCTCCTCTACCTTCACGACCTGAATGAGCCAACCTTTGCGAACGGATCTAGCGGTATTGTATTTTTCGTTTTGATAACTCTGGGACCGAGCTGGTTATTTTTTATTTTGTGTTGGAGATTAAATATGAGCTGTCTAAGGATGTAGGTGGGTACAGTCTAGGGTGGAAGTAAATCTGGTGCTAATTTAGCAAGTCAACAAGTATGAGTCTAACATTAGTAAAGCGCGGTTCCCATACCTCCGTTTTGACCTCTGTCTGGGGCGGACCTACGTCATCGATGACGTAGGTCCGATCACGCGTGGGTCCGGCGAGCGGGAACCAAGGTCTATTGTTCTCCGTTTCGCGCGCTTCCGATCCCGGATCCTGTCCCCAAAAAGTTGACTTGGATTTAACTTTGCACGGACGTCGAAAGACAATTACGTATTTTTATGGTGCCCATGATATAATTATATCGGCATGTACTGGTCACCAATGAATAGTACTCACCCTATAACGTATGCATACACACACAGGATGTACGTATAGTGCGTATTTATAATGTAAACAAGGGAAACACTCACCCTCTCCGCCACGTACACAATGTTGGGCGAGTTCTGAAGTACTGCCAATGTTTATAGCCCAGGAGCAAGGTGAAAAGGTAGCCCACATTTTTAACCCTTGTCTAGCAGGGGGGGTTTTGGGCTATTTTGGGCATATTCAGGCCCTCCTGAATGATCAATCAAGTATCTGCATGAAAAGAAATGTATTCAGCAAAAAACTAGGCGCTACAAGCTTCAAAATGAGACCAGAACGAGCTGCGTAGCACTCGTCGTTTTGATGCAGTGGTACCACCAACATGGGAGTTTAGCGTATAGCGGCATATTTTTTCCAGCTACACTCACTACTGGCTACACTGCCGGCCTCTCGAGAACAGAGGGAGCGTGAGTCAGTGGGCGGCGGTAAGCCCTGGGTGTCGGCCGTGTGGCCTGCTGCTCTCCCGGCCATTTGCACTCGATTTTAACCCTTTAAAAACCTTAATAATGCTCCTAACTTGCTGCTTTTTAGATACGGACTTAAGTCGGGCCCCGCTCTTTAAGTGTTAAATAGTCTCATACTTTCCATTTTGTGAAGCCAGAGTTGTATAGAAAGTGTAATTTGATAGCTGTGCATGTTGTCACGACGACCAATTATGGATATTGTGTAATATTTATTCCGAAATCAACAAATTTATGCTTGAAGTACATTGCCTCTTTTGATGCTAGTGCTCGTTAATTTAACTTGGATTTCAGGCTTTTTAAATACTCTCCAATATGTTGACTGTTTACATAGTGCATATCACGATAACTTGTGTCAAGCAGTACCACATAGACGAATAATTTGCCATCTATACTTAAAGTGAGCCCAACTGGGCGAGCTAAGAGGTAGTGTGGCAACATTGGATTTCACGCTCGTGAAGATTTAACTCCTGGGAGAGCACACACGGCCAAACGGACCTACGTCATCGATGACGTAGGTCCGTCCCAAACGGAGGTTAAAACGGAGGTATGGGAACCGCGCTTAAGTCTCTTGAAATAATCAGAATAAACTGTGAAGTGGCCTGTATATCGGCGTACTATACAGTATACAGAGCTACTAACATGCCGTCATCACCGCCTTAAAATCGAAATAACTTGTATGGATTTGTTTACTAAATTGCTATTATAGACTAAAAATTATAACAAATATAAACACATATGCATTATTTTTCAAATTAAAATGCTTTGAAGAGCAACAACAACAGGATATGATTTTTGGTGAACTCACTTCTGCATCCCCATCTTGAATATTGCGTGTAGTTCTGGTCACCATACTACACTAGGGACATTTATAAAATAGAAAATGAGCAACGCAGAGTCACAAAAATGAGTTATTAATCTTTATACATCGTCAAGGTGTACTTCAACTAGGTGCGAGCATGTGAAACAGGCTAGGACGTAATAACACACCCGCTAAATATGTCCGCCTCGGCTTGGATCGAACCCAGGTAAAGCAGATTCACATGTGAGCATGCTATAAACTCGGCCGCCGCGGCTCTTGACACAAAGGTTCATTAAAATCCGTAGAGCTCCATCAAGCTTAAAATACACCCTCAAGGACCCTTTCGATATAAATGTACCGGCCTAAGGCCGGTTCCTCCTAAATTACAGGCTCGCTATCGCTCACTAGGAAAATATTGATACTTAGATTACACAGAAGGTCCTAAAATTAACATAATTGGGTGAAAGGTCTTAAAAAACGCCAAACTAATGAGGCAAACGTCTTAATATTTCAAAACTAATGGGGCTAAACATGAGGGAGAAGGGGGCCAAGAAAAGAAGGACCTTTAAGTGAAAAAATTCCCTTAATTAATAGCTTTAACCTGGCCAATGTGATCCCAATCTTGAACACTACCTGGTGCGAGGGGGGGTCTTTTTGTCCCTTCCCTGCTTCATACCATTACTTTCAACATTTTAAGAAGTTTCACCTCATTAGTTTGGCGATTATATAATAAGATACTGCAACCCATTCAGGTGTCGATATTTTTGGGGGCGAGCGATAGCGTGCCTGCAATTTAGGAGAAACTGGTCTACGGCCGAGGTATTTTTCTTTAAAAAAATGTAGATATTTATCTTGAAGGGGGTTTAGGGAGGAGAGTTCTATTTTGGAGGGAGGGGGGCATTAAGAAGGAGAGGTATATTTTGAAGGGGGTTTAGAGAAGTGTGTTTTAGTTTGAAGGGGGTTTAAGGAAGAGAGTTTTACTTTGAAGGGGGTTGAAGATGAAGAGTTTTATTTTGAAGGTGGTCTGGAGGGCCATATTTTCAGTCTACGGGTGTGTGGTGTAGCTTGAAGGGGTCCTGGGTAGGCTTATTTAGCTTGAAGTGGGTCAGGGGGCTATATCTTTAGTCTAAAGGGGCGTGTTTTAGTTTGAAGGGAGCCTGGGGGGCGTTATTTTGAGCTTAAAGGAGCGTCTTTTAGTTTGAAGGGGGCCTGGGAGCGTTACATTTAGTTTAAGGGTGTGTCTTTTAGTTTGAAGGGGGTCTGGGTGGGCGTGTTTTGGCTTCCAGGGGGTCTGGGGCCGATATCTGTAGTCTAAGGGGGCGTGTTTTAGTTTGAAGGGGGCTTGGGAGCGTTATATTTAGTTTAAGGGGGCGTATTTTAGTTTGAAGGGGGTCTGGGTGGGCGTGTTTTGGCTTCCAGGGGGTCTGGGGCCGATATCTGTAGTCTAAGGGGGCGTGTTTTATTTTGAAGGGGGCCTGGGAGCGTTATATTTAGTTTAAGGGGGCGTGTTTTAGTTTGAAGGGGGTCTGGGTGGGCGTCTTTTGGCTTCCAGGGGGTCTGGGGCCGATATCTGTAGTCTAAGGGGGCGTGTTTTAGTTTGAAGGGGGCCTGGGAGCGTTATATTTAGTTTAAGGGGCGTGTTTTAGTTTGAAGGGGGTCTGGGTGGGCGTGTTTTGGCTTCCAGGGGGTCTGGGGCCGATATCTGTAGTCTAAGGGGGCGTGGTTTAGTTTGAAGGGGGCCTGGGAGCGTTATATTTAGTTTAACCCTTAACTGGCGGCGTGCAACATATGTCGAGTGAAAGAAATTTGGACTATGTGGCGGCTCACAACACAAGTCGTGTGCCATTTTCAGCACGTAATGTTGCTGAGAGAGAGAGATAAGTGGTGGCAGGAGAGTAGCGAGCGTATGACTTCTCCAGACCACCGCGGTGGACCAACTGACATGAATCCCACCCTCCGCCACCCTCTCACACTCGCTACACAGTGAATTATGTAGGGAAAGTACCGAATTACATGGTTTTTGCACTCGTGTTGCGCGGTTGTTGCAAGAAAACTAGCGGTCATACAAGGATCGTTGGGATGTCATTGGAAAGCTCTGTTTATGCCCTTTCAGGGATAGATACTTGTTTTACGCTCTGGGTCTTATTTAGGCATGAAAATGATCACGTAAACAACCCTATTTTGGGTAAAAACACCCCGCTGGGCGGTACATATTAATTACCGCCTAGGCCGCTCGTTAGGTGTTAAGGGGGTGTGATTTAGTTTGAAGGGGGTCTGGGTGGGCGTGTTTTGGCTTCCAGGGGGTCTGGAGCCGATATCTGTAGTCTAAGGGGGCGTGTTTTAGTTTGAAAGGGGCCTGGGAGCGTTATATTTAGTTTAAGGGGGCGTGTTTTAGTTTGATGGGGGTCTGGGTGGGCGTGTTTTGGCTTTCAGGAGGTCTGGAGCCGATATCTGTAGTCTAAGGGGGCGTGTTTTAGTTTGAAGGGGGTCTGGGTGGGCGTGTTTTGGCTTTCAGGGGGTCTGGGGCCGATATCTGTAGTCTAAGGGGCGTGTTTTAGTTTGAAGGGGGTCTGGTGGGGCCTTATTTTTAGTCACTCTAAGCCTACAGTTGAAAGTATGCATATTATTTAAATAATGTTATAGTCTATTTACTAAAATTAGGTAAAAAATCTTGATATATATATATATATATATATATATATATATATATATATACACAGTATATATCACTCAGCTAGTTACTTCAAGAACATTCAAATTTACAGTACGTGTCTACCATTTGGGAAGAGTCAGTCAGGGAATAGGTGTGGAAATTTGCAGCCAGTATGCTCAAACCCATTTTGAGTTATAGAAGGTTAACCCTGCCAGGATTATGCCACTTATATTGACAGTTTATTCTTGTAAAAATCAGACCGTTTTATACAGCTTAGGAAGGATTTGTGGGAATTAAAAGGGTAAAACTATCTCAATTAACCTACTGACTTCTAATCATCGTTCCTAATCTGAATAAAATCGTTTAATAATAGCCAGAAAACAAAAAGGAAATGCGGCATCGTATCTTGAAAGGGTTAATTCAAGAACTTATATGTCTATCATTTGGGAAGAGTCAGTCAGGGAATAAGTGGGAAGATTTATAGTGCAAGGACTATACAGTAAGTATATCCTATTCAGTATAGGTAGGCCAGCAATCCCGAGCCCAATATCTCATAACTGAAAAAACAAGTGCAGTGATCGAGCTAATATTCTACCATTTAGGAAGAGTCGGTCAGGGAATATGTGTAGAAATTAACAGCCCATTTGTTCTAGCCCATCTTGAGTTACAGAGTATTTCATGTCACTCACAAGTTTTTAATTAAACAAATAAAACAAATAAAAATAAAAAGTACACTATAAACAATGTGCGTTCCATGTAACTACACATGATTTACATAATGTATTTTAGTCGCCTTCACGTTTAAATTAGTACAAATAGTGATTACAAAAATGTTGTGTGTATCATTTTTGTTAGATGTGAACACAAATTATGCAGAATACCATAAGACTGCATGTTGGGGTATCACCATGGTATCGATGGATTATAGGGTGCAAAAGAGTCGAAACACCACGTCTTCTGTCATCACCACAGGCATGGGTTACCACCACTAATGAGTATCCTATTTCACATATTCTACGTCATAACAAATAACATATCACCCCTTCTTTTCATAATCACGGCACCAAAATGGCGTCCAAAGATAAAGATGGTCGTTCTCTTTTATTATAGGAATATTATATAAATATAATAAAACACTGGTAAGGTAACTAGACTAAAATCAAATGTCATGTACTGATAAAGGTTACATATGCATAAATCCAAGGAGTCAGACTTTTACCCCCCCCCCCCCCCTCCGCCTCCCGAACTTCACATGCACGATATACAACATGCTGCATCTCTGATAATTTCAGCCAGTGTCAGACGAGCGCTGTTTCTGGCAATTTTCGACGAGCAAGTTTTTCCTGTAATATTTCGAGGTTCTTCTGTAATGGTATTGGAAACTAGACTGAAGGTAGAATACATCATGTGGCAACATTCTGATTAAGAATACATTTTGAAGATGCTAGACCAAAATTGTAAATAAAAATTGCCCGAAGAAGCGCTCGTGTGACACCACCTTAGTAGGAAAGCTTGCAATATACGCTGGCCAAAGGACAACAATGAATTACTACTTGGTGACATTTACTTTGAGACGGTAATATTTCTGACTAGAAAACACGAACACAGTGAGTGTGGTAACTCTAACAGCCATATTCTTAACCCCTTCAATCAGATGACGCCAAATATGTTATATTGCATATACTTCCAGATGATTTTATCCAACTTGTGAAGGATTTGTAAGAGCTAGAAGGTTATTCAAGATGTTATTTACCAATTTGATTTCTAGAGACCTTTCCTAGGGTGAATATAATGACCTGGCAGTTTCATTATTACAATAAAGAAGTTGTCATCTGATTAAAGGGGTTATACCTTCCCATAATGAATCCCGACGCATTAATGAGCGGAAGAAAACGAAATATCTCAATTCTCATAGAAACTAGGAAATATTTTTTTTTTATTACTATTGTATTTTTACTTGCTTTCTTTCTATATATATATATTTATTTATAAATCAACACTCGTGTCCTTACCGTGTGTTCTACAAGAATAGACAGTGCCCTTCTAACATATTTATGAATAAGGCCCTAACTCATTAGTAAGATTCAAAGTTAGCTATATATAACATGAGGACAAGCATAACCTAAGGATTTGGACTGTGTCTTTAACCCTTAGCTAACATAACCGCACACATAAAGCATATTTACAGAGTTTTCACTATAATTAGGCCAAAATCTTGACAATTAGAGGAGGGGGAGGGGGGGTTTCCTGGACCCCCTTCTTCCTCATGCTTAGTCCCATTATTTTTGAGATAGTAATACATTTGGCGGTTCGAAAACCTTTTGTACCATTTACAGTAGGTGTCGATTTTTTCCTGGCGAGCGATAGCGAGCACGCAATTTAGGATGAACCGGCCTTTGGCCGGGTCTTTTTTCGGTCAACTTTATCACGAAGGAGGGTCTTGGGGGTATATTTTAAAGCTAAACAAAACATATTTGTGATAAAAATACATAAATATGTAAATAAATACAATAGATAAATACAAATTTCCCCTTAACCTCTTGTAACTCAAAGAGGGCTGTAAATGTTCACACCTATTTACTGTTTGACTCTCCCCAGATGGTAGAAATATCAGCAGGATTTCTTTAATACATTGTGGGTTACAAGTGGTTAGTGGTGAAGATTGGTGGCCGTATTATAATAAATAGACTGTAGTTCATTGTGATGTTAATAGGCCTGGATACACCCTCATGCTGCAATCTTAACTCATTCAGTATTGTGATGCATTTTTGAATAAACAACAATATGCAAAGGCTAGCAACATAAATATCGACACAGCTTACTATAATGATTTGTTGAAGAAGAGAGAGGGTGGAGAGCTCCGCGATGTCATTTAAAAAAAGGCTAGGTCGCTTACGGTCCGAAACAACTGCGTCAGGCGGCAATTCATGGCAAACCTTGGTAGGGAGAATTGTAGCCACGGCTATTAGTGGAGTCTTGCCTTCGATTTGACAATGTTGAGTTATTCACCCATTTTTATTGAAGACACTGTTGAATATAAGAAGCCTATCTTAACATGTCAAAGAGTACACTATCTTATTACGAATTTGTAGCACGCTAGGCTCACAATGGGCGAGCTGACACTTTCTCCGATTCGATTAATTGCTGGGTAGATTTGGGCCTTGAAGACACTCCAAATTTTTTGTCAGAGCCCATCAGTGTCATTCAAAATACTTACTGATCGACCTGTTGATCTTGGATGACGTCATTCAGCAAATATAAGTTGTTGTGTGAGGTTACAACAAGCGTCTGTGCCGCATTATAAGCCACTTTTTACATAACTCGAACACAAGATCTGCCTTTGGAAGCTCTCCCAATTGAGAGGACCACGGTTTGATTCCTGGGCAGGGCGAGATAAAGGGGCAAGCCTCCCAACAATAAAAGTCTATTCACCTAACAACAAATTAATAGGAATCAGGAGCTGTACCCTATTCCAAGTAAGTGGGCCAAAACTCTTGAACATTTACCTCTATAACTCACAAATGACTACAGTAATTCAGCTAATATTTCGACTAGTTGGGAAGTTTCAGCCAGGGAATAGGTGTGGACATTTACAGCTTATTTGCTCTGGCCCTTTTTTATTTACAGAGGTTAGGGTTCACACTTTCTAGACTACCTATTTGGAACAGGGTATAGCGAATATACGTGACGTCTCATCGGGGGTAGAACACAATGGTAATGTGTTTTGAGGGATAGTGAATTCCTCTAGAAGAACTGGCACTTAGCAAAAGCCCGAAGTTATTATCGTTATCAACCCTCTCAGCACCGGCGCCGTTCTTTTCACTTTATTCTGGCTACTATGACACGATTTTATTCAGTTCAAAAAGGGCCTCCATCAAATAACAGACATCGAACTATCTCACTAGCATCTTTTTACTACCACAGATCCTTTTTAAACTGCACAAAATCGTCTAAATATAACTAGAATTAATAAAAAGACGTCGACGGTACAGAAAGGGTTAATCGGTACTAGACTGAAGATAGATTAATTCTAAACACTTGTAGGAAAATAAATTCCTGTCAGTGGTTCACAGCCCATATTCCAGGTTGATGTCTTGGCACCTGTACGCCGACTGAGCTGGCTGACATCTAACCCAAATACTAACCCAACTTATCACTACCTAAACATCTAACCCAAAGCTCTACTAACCCAACTTATCACTACCCAAACATGTAACCCAAATACTAACCCAAAGCTCCACTAACCCAACTTATCACTACCCAAACATGTAACCCAAATACTAACCCAAAGCTCTACTAACCCAACTTATCACTACCCAAACATGTAACCCAAATACTAACCCAAAGCTCTACTAACCCAACTTATCACTACCCAAACATGTAAACCCAAATACTAACCCAAAGCTCTACTAACCCAACTTATCACTACCCAAACATGTAACCCAAATACTAACCCAAAGCACTACTAACCCAACTTATCACTACCCAAACATGTAACCCAAATACTAACCCAAAGCTCTACTAATCCAACTTATCACTACCCAAACATGTAACCCAAATACTAACCCAAAGCTCTACTAACCCAACTTATCACTACCCAAACATGTAACCCAAATACTAACCCAAAGCATTACTAACCCAACTTATCACTACCCAAACATGTAACCCAAATACTAACCCAAAGCTCTACTAACCCAACTTATCACTACCCAAACGTGTAACCCAAATACTAACCCAAAGCTCTACTAACCCAACTTATCACTGCCCAAACATGAAACCCAAATACTAACCCAAAGCTCTACTAACCCAACTTATCACTACCCAAACATGTAACCCAAATACTAACCCAAAGCTCTACTAACCCAACTTATCACTACCCAAACATGAAACTGTTACGACCTGGCACTCAGGTACACCAGGGCTCCCAATCAGGACTCGAGTACGGCTCGCTGCCACAACGGAAACACACGATCCCCAACCCTGAGTACTGCCAGCCGAACAAAAAACACCAATACCCTCCAGAGTTCGATCTGCTATAACGGGGTATATAAGAACTCGGTACTAGTGTTTCACAACAGACTAATAAAGAGATAGGAATTATCTAGTCTGGTCAACAATCAAACAAAGAAGTAAGAAACAACAACACCAAAGAATAGTGTTGGCCGAAGCCGAAGTAATCCACCCTTGATTAAGAACTTAAGAAGTCCTCCACCCTCTACTTCGGATCGGCACTATTACGTTACGTTAATCAATAGTCCTTGAGCATCGAGCAAGGAATCTTCTGAAAAAGTTAGATGCTTCTCGGATGCTCGTAAGAAGTACGTATCGGATTTTGAACAGCAATTCAATAAGCAACACACTGACAATTAATTATCATTAAAGGTTTAAATTGACATAAGAAGAATTATAAGAATATGCAATAGTAAATGGCAAACATTAAAAAGAAGTACTCCGCCAATGCACCGGCAATAGCCTACTCGGATTGTGCTCGTGGGCCACTAATCACTAAAGTAGCTAAGCGTGCAACACATGAAATCAATAGTGCTTAAACAATAGTATACATAAGGAGAGCTTCAATACTCTTCTGTATCTGCTGATCGAGCAAAGTCTAGCTGGGATGTAGTAGGCTAGGAAACAATGGCTGAGCAAGCGGCTCGTAGCCTAGCGAGGTCCTTAAGGCTGTGCGGCCAAATTACGTTAATTGACGGGATGCTCTCTTGAGAGATCCAGATCGCTAGTATCTGGTTCTCTCCTGGCGATCCTCTCAAAGTCAAAACAACCGAGATAGCACAGTGTTGGGTGGCAGAGGCAAAAGCCCTCACTCGCAACACAGTGCTAACCTCACAAGGTACACAGTCAGAAAGACCACCTAGGCTTCCCACGTCTCCGTTGCGATTGTACCGGTTCAACAAAACCTAGTACACATCGGGAATCACAACACCAGTAGCCTCATCCCAGTCTAGCATTACCTAGACCAGCAGAAAACAGGATCAATAATAATAATACACAGGGAAATGCATATACGAGTGCAACAAACATTAATCAATCCTAGTCTAAATTATCCCTTCCAAAATAGGCTATCTACTAGGCATATATCTCGTGAGAACTCAAGCGATAATACGTTGGCTGACTAAATCTGCACCAACGGGATCATTTAAGTTAAAAAGGGTATTTGAAAAGAGGAGATAGAATGTACGGTAGTAGAGAAAGTTCACATCAGTCAGAAGAATATATATAGTAGCAAGGGAAATGAGAAGTCGCTCTGCCTAATGAGTTCTGAAGAAAATGTGGCGAGACTTCCCTTTTTATACTCGGCCCTCTAGTGAGCATATCGTAAACAACTAAGGACCGCCCACTGACAATCATTACGTAACTTATCTCTCTCAATCTGTGATAGACAAAGGCTTTCCCACGCACTGAGGGGGAGGAGGGAGGAGGGGAGTGCTAGTGAGTTAGGCCCACCTCCCGCATGGCGCACTCACTGACCCCCGTTACGTAAGCTCTCTCTCTCTCCTCTCATCATTACAAATAAGTTTCACACACAATACTTATGACTAATGATATAAAATAGAACTCGTTGACTCAGATGAAAACAAAATACATATTCATAATACTTATAGTACAACGGCTCACATGAACTAAGTTAGAAAACTCTACACAGACTACAGCCAAAGTTCCTGCCCTGACGATCCTAGCGAGAGTGGGGCATGACTGGGCGTTCTGGACAGCATGCTCACACTCGACATGCGTCACAAAACCCAAATACTAACCCAAAGCTCTACGAACCCAACTTATCACTACCCAAACATGTAAACCCAAATACTAACCCAAAGCTCTACTAACCCAACTTATCACTACCCAAACATGTAACCCAAATACTAACCCAAAGCACTACTAACCCAACTTATCACTACCCAAACATGTAACCCAAATACTAACCCAACTTATCACTACCCAAACATGTAACCCAAATACTAACCCAAAGCTCTACTAACCCAACTTATCACTACCCAAACATGTAACCCAAATACTAACCCAAAGCTCTACTAACCCAACTTATCACTACCCAAACATGTAACCCAAATACTAACCCAAAGCTCTACTAACCCAACTTATCACTACCCAAACATGTAACCCAAATACTAACCCAAAGCATTACTAACCCAACTTATCACTACCCAAACATGTAACCCAAATACTAACCCAAAGCTCTACTAACCCAACTTATCACTACCCAAAAATGTAACCCAAATACTAACCCAAAGCTCTACTAACCCAACTTATCACTACCCAAACACTAACCCAAAGCTCTACTAACCCAACTTATCACTACCCAAACATGTAACCCAAATACTAACCCAAAGCTCTACTAACCCAACTTATCACTACCCAAACATGAAACCCAAATACTAACCCAAAGCTCTACTAACCCAACTTATCACTACCCAAACATGTAACCCAAATACTAACCCAAAGCTCTACTAACCCAACTTATCACTACCCAAACATGTAACCCAAATACTAACCCAAAGCTCTACTAACCCAACTTATCACTACCCAAACATCTAACCCAAAGCACTACTAACCCAACTTATCACTACCCAAACATCTAACCCAAATACTAACCCAAAGCTCTACTAACCCAACTTATCACTACCCAAACATCTAACCCAAAGCACTACTAACCCAACTTATCACTACCCAAACATCTAACCCAAAACACTACTAACTCAACTTATCACTACCCAAACATGTAACCCAAATACTAACCCAAAGCTCTACTAACCCAACTTATCACTACCCAAACATGTAACCCAAATACTAACCCAAAGCACTACTAACCCAACTTATCACTACCCAAATACTAACCCAAAGCACTACTAACCCAACTTATCACTACCTAAACATGAAACAAGCCCTATCTTAGCCAAGCCAATCACTGCACGGTAAAAGACTACTTACTTTATTTCAGACTGCACTTCACGACCAGAAAGTAATCCAACTAACAAAGCCTCATCTCAATGCTAAACAAACTTGTGCAAATATCAGGAAAATAATACTGTGTACATTGCACACTACAACACTAAAGAAAATAGACATCTACAAATATCTACAATTTTATCAGTGACAGAGCTAAGTAAAGCAGCCGATTTCGTTTGTTTGTGTTTTTTTAGTGTGCCATTGTACGAGTATTGCCATTGATCTTGACCAACATATATGAAATATTATATGGTAGCTTTAGCATCAGGTAATTTATAATAGCGTTAACTCATATTGAGAAAGGTTTTGGATTAGCCGTAACCCTATCTGATGAGAGGGGGTCTTTTAGGTCCTTTCTTTATCAGATAATTAGTTTTTAAACTTTAAGACGTTTCGCCCCATTAGTTTGATGACCAATAAATGATTCACCTCTTTCAGGGGTCGGATTTTTCTGGGCGAGCAAAAGCGAGCGTGCATTTTAAGCGAAACCGGCCTTCGGCTGGAACATTTCTGTACCGAAAATTACAAATTTAGCTTGAAAGGGTCTGAGGGTACTTTTTATTTTAGCTTCAAGAGAGTTTGGGGAAGCCCTTACTCTTAGTCTAGGGGACAAATTGAAAATGCATTCCCCGAAATGGGCAAAAACCATCAAAACCATCAATACTAACATAAACAAATAAATAAAATAATCTATATTATTAATTCAGTTCGTGTGTGTCTGTGTGTTCTTAATAGGCGCCCGCAGTTTTGGACCTGGGGAGCTGAAACTTTGCATGTGGGTGTCAATTGACCTGGGTCAGGTCATAGAGGGCGCGAGGCCACGATCGGAGGTCGTTTCGAGGCCGAAATTGAAAAACAAAAATTAAAAAATGGCCGTTTGGGGCAGAAAGAGGCTTCCGATCGAAAAGGTGTATGGAACGAAAGTTGTCCGCAGCAGCCCAAAATGGGGG
>JBAKBP010014894.1:0-57398 GCA_037953745.1 Lithodes maja
CTAGTACCCGCATGACCGATAGCTGTGTGCCCCAGGCATTTGAAGACCGTACCGATTCACACCCTCCAACCGCTCGGCAGTAACAGGCCATTGCAAAAATATCCTAGCATCCTTCCTCACAGTTCACCCGATTAACCCTTTCATCATACTGCTGTTCCTCAGTCTCGACATTACGTACTGTGTCTCCATTCTCCTCTGATCCGGTATAAGACATGATGCTCACAAAATTTCTCACCACAATATTCAGAAAAGAAGCACCCCAAACTCTTATACCTCGATATACACACAAAAATTCTCGGAAATACTCAAGGGCTATACTATGTTGCTCAAAAAAATAATATTCTTGCTGATCCCGCAAAATATTCTCCAAAACAACAAATGTTCCCTGCTAATAAATGTAGGTTCACCAAATCCTAGGTAAGGTCGCCATTTGTTACGACTGGGGTTCAAATATATCAGGGCTCTTATTCATTAGACTAGTAATGGCATAAATGTTACAACGGAAAGCGCTAGCTCCAACCTCTGAAGTATATTCCCAGTGAACAAAGAACACAAATACTCTACAGAGTTCTATATGCAATAATAGGCTATCAAACTCTCAATAAATGTGCGTCTACTCTAGGCTTAATGTTATGTGAAAACAGCCTATTACTACCTATAACCGACGGTGCTTGGTTATGGTATGCAAAGTAAGGTGGTAAGAGAAGTTACAGCTTACGTTACTTTAATCAATAAATGTCAGACACTCCTGCATGAAAGAAGTGCACTAAAGTCTTCAACACTAACAAGGAATCTTCTTTAAATGTTTAGATGCTGTAAAGATGCTCGTATCGGAAATGGAACCCAAAAGGCAGGCAGTGGAAACAATGCTCGTGCAGGCTATGCACACAAAAGGCAGAATATATAATGCCGTCGGAGCCAAGAATATCCTAAACACTACAACACTAATAATAATCGCCACAATGCAGTATTCCTATCAACAAAAAGAGCCTAAGTCGTTTGTGTCTCAATACATCAAACTAGGCTGCGAAATGCTTGTGTAATCATAAATGGGTATGCATAAAAAGAGTAATTAGGTTAATACACTTAATGTCTACTGTGACTGATAAAGTCTAGCTAGAGTCAATGATACGAGATACTGGTGCGCATGGCATGCTGCATAGCCTAGTGCAAATCTCAAGTCTGTGCGTCAAATATTACGTTATAATGAAGGGTAGCTCTCTTGAGAAACCTTAATACCGAAGTATTAAGCGTTCTCCTGGCATACCTCAAAAACAAACAATCGAGACCAGAACAGTGCAGAATGGTATAGGCAAAAAACCCTCATTCGTGCATGCTCTACTCTCAATGGCACACAGACTAGGATTTACTCAATCAACTCCAGCTCTCAGGTATGTCGTGCCGCTTTTAACAAAAGCCAGCACTCATAGGAAACAATACCTTTTATATCAGACTCCTAGTCTAGCATTATCTAATCCAGCAGAACACTAATAATTAAAGGAAGCAGCAATATGAAAGCCAACCAATGCTTCGTGATCCACTTATCTTAACAACTAACATACACAGGTTATATCAGACCTTAACACACAATACAACTGGCCAGCATGAAGCTGATTTTGCAGAGTTAACCAGAGGGGGTATAATATTAATAAAGATGGTGAAAGATATGGAAAATGAGAGATAGGCAGAGGAAAAGATTCTCATGAACGGAGTAGGGACAGATAGCAAGGGCAAAAGATGAGTGTGTTCTAGAAACCAGATCTGAGGGAGAGAGTGGCGAGGAACTAGTATATATACTTCGCACTAGCTCGAGCCGCGTGGGAAACTAACGGTTACGAGTCGACCGACCACTCACAGAGCTCGCAACATGGTAAGGACCTCTCTCCACCAACCCCCGCGAGGCAGCCAGCCGTGACGTCATCGAGCGGGACAAAAAACACTGCGAGCCACCTCTCACTCCGTTCTACTCCCTCTCTCTCTCTCCCAGATCCTATCATTACTAGTTAATGACAAAACATATACTTTACAATTAAATATATAAAGCCTTGACATGGGCGAAAACAAAGAGCCTTTCTGGACTGCCCATGACACGAGCTTTCATATGAAATAAAGCACACTCTAATACATAAACTGTAGCCCCATCCACTGCCCTGGCGATCCTAGCGAGTCACTGTAGGACAAGCCATGCGGTTCTAACGGAGTGGTCAACGTCACAATAATAAAAGGCTGATTGCATACATATACATATTTGTTTTTTATGTATTTTTCAGTACAAGCCCCGATACTCAGGGAAACATTGTGACTCAAGGCCACACAGACACTACATATAATATAGAATAATACAAATTAATTATTATGGTTTATACTAAGGACACTGAGGATAATTTTAAATTGTAAAAGCTACAGGGAACATAACAGAACCATGGCAATATAGACAAAGGTTTGTATTATGTTAAAAAAAAAGGCTGCTTCGTATATTATACACTTAGAAACGATCGATGGAAGTTATGAAGGTATAAACTATCGCCATTAGCTCTCTGACTTCCATATACTCTTCCTAATCTTAATAAAATCGTCTAATAATAGCCAGAAAACAAAAAATGCGTCATCGTATCTACTAAGAGTTAATAAGAATTCTATTATCAGTAATATTCTACTTCCATTAAGTTATCAATATCCGTGCAAAAATGGGATTAATAATAATTATTTTATATATATATATATATTTTGTTTAGTTTGCTCCCTATGCCTCCTTCAAGCTTAACAAATACTCACAGAACCTCCCTTCGAGATATATTTGTGCTTTTTTGATCGAAGGCCGGTTCTTCCTAAATTGCATGCACGCTATGACTCACCAGGACAAACAAATACACCTAAATGGCACGAAAGGTCTTGAAATATCAAAACTAATGGGGCTAAACATAAGAGAAAAGGGGGGTCCAAAATTCCCCCCCCCCCCCCCAAAGTACATACATACTTAAATATACAGACCGTTATGTTATTGTACCCATTGAATTACTCAAGTTGAAGTTGAATTATCTTGGTTTTCCTATAGTTCCCAATTTTGGTTGGCATAGAAAATAAGGTGGAGTTTATTATTAATTTAATGAAGCCAAAAGAAGTCATGCACCTAATTTGTAAAGATATTCATTTGCATGAGCATCGATAACACTACTGACGATTGCTATACTGTTTTAGTTGCTTATTTTTATATTAGCCCCTTCTGGATGAGGACGCATTTTGGCAGTTTAATCTGGCTATTATTAGACAATCTTATTCAACTTATGAAGGAGCTGTGGACACCAAAGGGGTAAATAATATCTCAATTAACCCTCCGACTTCCGTATACCCTGCCTAATCTGAATAAAATCGTCTAATTATAGGCAAAATAAACTGCTAAAGCGAGTCGTAATCTTAAAGGGGTTAAAATATATCCAATATATTGCCAGCCAAGAATTGCGAAAATCCTTGCCGGAAACATCACTCGTTTGAATTCGACTTTAAGATTCTAATCTGAAATAAGGTATTCATTCATATGTGAATGAATGGATGCTACTCTAGGTGAGCGATGGAAAACTAGGCTTATAATAGTTCCGTTTGACATGAAGAATTCAAATTTATTTTTTAATGTGAGTGAAGGAGACAAAGGCAAAACTGCCTGTAATAAGAGTCCCCCTCAACGTTGAAAGAGTGACAGAGAGCTAAATTTAAGGTACACTCGCAAAAAAAAAAAAAAAAATCTAATCTGGGGAGCTAAATTTGTGTGAGTGGAATGCATCAGGTGAAACATATCTCTGTACTATCATAAGTGTTCGACCCATTTCCAGAATGTTTAGAGCATCAGTGTAAAGATTATTTTCTGCGAGTGTAGGTTAGAGTCAAAATGTCTGGACACCGGAGCTTGAAGCAGTTGAAGTCATTGGACGAAGGAAAGACAGATTGAGGGGGGGGAGTTCCAAAGCTTATTTGTTGAGAAGAAGAAAGACTGGAATAATCGGTTCAGTCTTGGGTTAGAGTTGGACAGAATAGGGATGAGAGTGTGTTTAAAGGCGGGTGCCCCCCACTCTCTGTAAAGGAGGAGGTGTTGACTGAGAGAGCCTTGCAGAATAATGATTATTGTAATAGCGGCTGTTAATTTCATTGTGAGGTGTTTGGTGTTGGGAGTGAAATTAATGAATTAGATTATTAGACGATTCATATATGCTTAGATAGGGTCTTTGGGCGTCAAAGGATAATTCAGATATACTTTACTACCGGTACTTGGATTGTTCGAGGTCCTTTCTAAGCTGTAACAAATCGTCTAGTGCTCAGAAAACAAAAATTAATAGACACATCTTGTTGCTGACAAGGTTAAGCGAGTGCTGGAACAAACGAGAACAAGTCTACAGTCATAGGTCATCATTAGATAAGTAATGTAGAGCAGATTGGACAAATTGAAAGAATTATGTAAGTAGCTTGTGGGCTGCAAATATGATAACTAATACTATAAATTATAGTAAATCGGTGAGGATAATTTATATATTTATATATATATATATATATATATATATATATATAGAAAGATGACTAGGTGGGTTCGACCTGGAAGATATGGAGGAAGTGGAGGAGATAAGCAAGGTGTTTAAGGAAGAGATCTGTGCAGCATGTGAGGAGGTGTATGGAGTGAGGAAAAGAGGGAGGGGAGTGAAAGGAACAGCATTGTGGACAGAAGATGTAAAAATAGCTGTGGAAGACAAAAAGAAAGCATATAGAGAGTGGTTGGGTAGTAGAGAGAATGAAGATTTGGAGAGGCAGAAACGAGCGAGGTACGTGGAGAGAAAGAGAGTGGTGAAGAGAGTAGTGAAGGAAAGTAAGAGAAGAGTAGATGAGGAATTTGGAAGAAATCTGAGTGTAAAATGGAGGGAGTGTAAGAAACTGTTCTGGAAAGAAGTCAAGAAAGTTAGGGAAGGTAGCAAGGCAAACAGTAAGGGTGTGAAAGATAAGAATGGGAGAATGCTAACTGAGAAGCAAGAGAGAGTCGAAAGATGGAGGGAGTACTTCAATGAGTTGCTAAATGTAAGGAATGAAGTGCCAGCAAACATAGTTGGATATGGTATGGGAGGGAGAAGAGGAGAAGTAGTGGAGGAGGAGGTGGGGATCAGGAGGTCAGAAGTGTGGGAAGCTATGAAAAGAGTGAAGTTGGGGAAAGCACCAGGAACAGATGGAGTGTGTGGGGAAATGTTGAGGTATGGTGGTGAGATAGTGATCGAATGGGTATGGAAAATGTGCAAACTAGCATGGGAGAAGGGGAATGCACCCGATGACTGGAAGACTGGCAAAATAGTCCCCCTATATTCGGGCAAAGGGGAAAGAGGAGTGTGTGGTAACCACCGAGGAATATGTCTTTTAAGGTAGTAAGGAAGGTGTACAGTAGGGTAGTGATTGAGAGTGAGAGTGAGAACGAAGAAATGGATAGGCGACAAGCAGGGAGGTTTTTAGGAAGGAAAGAGGATGTGTAGATCAGATTTTTACCCTGAATTGTGTTGTGGAGAAATATCTGGAGAAGCAACAAAAGGTGTATGTTGCCTTTATGGACTTGGAGAAGGCCTATGACAGAGTGGATAGAGAAGGCAAGTGGAAAGTACTTAGAATATACGGAGTAGATGGCAAGTTGCTGAAAGCAGTGAAGAGCATGTATGAGGGTGCAAAGGTGGCAGTACGTGAGGAGAATGAGCAGAGCGAGTTCTTTGACCTGAGTGTTGGGTTGAAACAGGGGTGTGTGATGACCCTGTAGTTGTTTACTGTATATATGGATGGAGTCATGAAAGAAATACTAGGAAGAGCAGTGGATGTTGGTGTACCGCTGAAAAGGGAGGGAAATGAGTGGAAGCTACCTATACTGCTGTTTGTGGATGACACAGTTCTGATGAGCGATAATGAATGGGAGTTGCAGGGTCTGGTAAATGAGTTTGGAACAGTGTGCGAAAAACGGAATTTGAAGGTAAATGCGGGGAAAAGCAAGGTTATGGTCTTCGAAAGGGGTGAAGTCACAGAGTGTGAGATGAAGTTGAATGGTCAGGCTATGGAGATCGTCAGTTCTTTTAAGTATCTGGGCAGTGTGTTGAGTAAAGATGGGACTGTGGATGAAGAAGTGCGGGAGACGGTGCAACAGGGGAAGAGGGTTGTAGGAACGTTGAAAGCAGTAACAAGAAATAGAGTGGTCAGTATGGAAGTGAAGAAGTCCTTGCATGACAGTGTGGTAATCCCGACACTAACTTATGAAAGCAAAGCATGGACGTTCGTGGAGAGACTCAGACCAAGAGTGAGAGCGGTGGAAATGAGTTGCTTGAGAAGTGCGTGCGGAGTTACATGGAGGGATAGACTGACAAATGAGGAAGTAAGAAGGAGGTGTGGTGTGGAGGTAGATGTGCTGGAAAGTGTGAAAAGGAACAACTTGAGATGGTTCGGCCATATGGAACGTATGGGAAGCGAGAGAATGACTAAGAGGGTGTACGAGAGCGAGGTGGAAGGACAGAGAGGGAGAGGTAGACCAAAGGAGAGGTGGAAGGATGGAGTGAGGAAGTATATGAATGAAGGTGGTGCTGGATGGGAGGAGGGGCGTCGACTGACTGGGGACAGAGGTGCTTGGGGGTGGTTCGTTCGTGGCCACCCCTTCGGGGATAATGGCCATTATATAATTTATATAATTATATAATATATATAATATATATATATATATGAGAGAGAGAGAGAGAGAGAGAGAGAGAGAGAGAGAGAGAGAGAGAGAGAGAGAGAGAGAGAGAGAGAGATAATTATACAGCTTGGACCGGTACAATTACAAATAGGAATACAAGCAACATATAAAAACACAAACACACACTGAGATACACTCACAACGCACACACCTACATTTATACGCTTGCACAAACACACACTGAGATACACACTCACAACGCGCACACATACAATTATATGCTCACACATAAACATACACTGACATACACACTCATAACACACACACTTACACTGACATACACACTCACACATATAGTATACTTACACATAAATATACACATACACTGACATACACATTCATAAAGCACACTCATACATGTATACGCTTACACATAATCATACACTTACACTGATATACACTCAAAACGCACACACATACAATTATACGCTTACACATAAACATACACTTACACTGACATACACATTCACAACTCACACACGTACAAGTGAACATGCAACTGTCAAAAAGCTACTACACTTTTCTATTAACAAAACACTATAAAAGTTAATTGTGACAACATAGTATACGGTACTTAATAGTAAGAGAAACTCTATTCTCACTTACAAATACCAAGACTAAGTTAACCTAACTTACCTAATCACATTTTAACCATCCCAACCTAACATACTGTATGTTACCGATTCTTATCAAACCTAAGCAATCCAACCTAACCCGAATTTAGCTATCTAAAACAACTGTGACAGCGAATTCGCTATGCACATTTTTTCTTCTGGCACATAATAAGGATTAATAATAAGGACTAATAAGATGTGAAAACGGCTTCCTAAGACAGCATGTTAGACCTTTCCATTCCACGATATCGTTCCTTATGATATAATAAGAATATTTTCCTCACTTGCAGTCCGCCATGGTGCTGACGCCTGGTGAGGGGAGGACGAACTACGTGTGGTCCATTAGGTCTACGGTCTCTAATGTTTATGGCAACGTTCATGTCCCAAGGTAAGTCCGGGAGGGGGTTAATGTGGTGGAGGGTGTTATGTGGTGGATGATATTATGTGGTGGATGATGTTATGTGGTGTAGGATGTTATGTGGTGGATGATGTTATGTGGTGGAGTGTGTTATGTGGTGGATGATGTTATGTGGTGGATGATGTTATGTGGTGTAGGATGTTATGTGGTGGATGATGTTATGTGGTGGAGTGTGTTATGTGGTGGATGATGTTATATGGTGGATGATGTTATGTGGTGGAGTGTGTTATGTGGTGGATGATGTTATGTGGTGGATGATGTTATGTGGTGGAGGATGCTATGTGGTGGAGGATATTATGTGGTGGATGAGGGTATGTGGTGGATGATGTTATGTGGTGGAGTGTGTTATGTGGTGGAGGATGTTATGTGGTGTAGGATGTTATGTGGTGGATGATGTTATGTGGTGGAGAGTGTTATGTGGTGGATGATGTTATGTGGTGGATGATGTTATGTGGTGGATGATGTTATGTGGTGGATTGTGTAATGTGGTGGATGATGTTATGTGGTGTAGGATGTTATGTGGTGGATGATGTTATTTGGTGGAGTGTGTTATGTGGTGGATGATGTTATGTGGTGGATGATATGTGGTGGATGATGTTATGTGGTGTAGGATGTTATGTGGTGGATGATGTTATGTGGTGGAGTGTGTTATGTGGTGGATGATGTTATGTGGTGGATGATGTTATGTGGTGGATGATGTTATGTGGTGGAGTGTGTTATGTGGTGGATGATGTTATGTGGTGGATGATGTTATGTGGTGGAGGATGATATGTAGTGGAGGATATTATGTGGTGGATGATGGTATGTGGTGGATGATGTTATGTGGTGGAGTGTGTTATGTGGTGGATGATGTTATGTGGTGGATGATGTTATGTGGTGGATTATGTTATGTGGTGGAGGATGTTATGTGGTGGATGATGTTATGTGGTGGAGGATGTTATGTGGTGGATGGTGTTATGTGGTGGATGATGTTATGTGGTGGAGTGTGTTATGTGGTGGATGATGTTATGTGGTGGATGATGTTATGTGGTGGATTGTGTAATGTGGTGGATGATGTTATGTGGTGTAGGATGTTATGTGGTGGATGATGTTATTTGGTGGAGTGTGTTATGTGGTGGATGATGTTATGTGGTGGATGATGTTATGTGGTGGATGATGTTATGTGGTGTAGGATGTTATGTGGTGGATGATGTTATGTGGTGGAGTGTGTTATGTGGTGGATGATGTTATGTGGTGGATGATGTTATGTGGTGGATGATGTTATGTGGTGGAGTGTTATGTGGTGGATGATGTTATGTGGTGGATGATGTTATGTGGTGGAGGATGCTATGTGGTGGATGATGGTATGTGGTGGATGATGTTATGTGGTGGAGTGTGTTATGTGGTGGATGATGTTATGTGGTGGATGATGTTATGTGGTGGAGGATGTTATGTGGTGGATGGTGTTATGTGGTGGATGATGTTATGTGGTGGAGTGTGTTATGTGGTGGATGATGTTATGTGGTGGATGATGTTGTGTGGTGTAGGATGTTATGTGGTGGATGATGTTATGTGGTGTTGTAGGATGTTATGTGGTGGATGATGTTATGTGGTGGATGATGTTATGTGGTGGATGATGTTATGTGGTGGAGGATGTTATTTGGTGGAGGGTGTTATGTGGTGGATGATGTTATGTGGTGGATGTGTTATGTGGTGGATGATGTTATGTGGTGGAGTGTGTTATGTGGTGGATGATGTTATGTGGTGGAGGATGCTATGTGGTGGATGATGTTATGTGGTGGATGATGTTATGTGGTGGATGATGTTATGTGGTGTAGGATGTTATGTGATGGATGATCTTATGTGGTGGAAGGTGTTATGTGGTGGATGATGTTATGTGGTGGATGTTATGTGGTGGATGATGTTATGTGGTGGATGATGTTATGTGGTGGATGATGTTATGTGGTGGATGATGTTATGTGGTGGAGGATGTTATGTGGTGGATGATGTTATGTGGTGGATGATGTTATTTGGTGGAGGGTGTTATGTGGTGGATGATGTTATGTGGTGGATGATGTTATGTGGTGGAGGATGTTATGTGGTGGCGGATGTTATGTGGTGGAGGGTGTTACAGTATGTGGTGGAGGGTGTTATGTGGTGGAGGGTGTTATGTGGTGGATGATGTTATGCGGTAGACGTTAAGGATGTGATGTGGTGAATGATAATAAGTGGTGGCCCAAGGAAGGGGTAGGGAAGAGGTGGTGGTGGGTATGGAGGTAGGTAGTGCCGGTGGTGGTGGTGGTGGTGGTGGGGTGTTGTGATGGTGGAAGGAGTTTATCTTGATGGAGAGTGTTCTTGTGGTGGATGCTGTGGTGAAATTTTTATTATTATTATACATATACACATTATTATACAGTATATATATATATATATATATATATATATATATATCCGGTATATTATATATATATATATATATATATATATATATATATATATATATATATATATATATAATATTATACTGTATTTAATGCGAACAGGCTATGGTTCACAAGCAAAAGTTAGCAATATTCAATGTCAAGTAAGCAAATATACCTATTTTTATATTGCTAGGCAGTATAAGTGAGGTGGAGTGACCCTGCTATAATCATTACCTCATCCCTGGCATCTTTGTAAACACACCTTATCACCTCACTATCTCTACGTGCTTAACTTTGATCATAATTTTTATAACAAACATCATAATACAGGTAACTGCTGGATATTTGGTTACTACTGGTTCCTCCAAAACTAGTTTGTTTCTAGAGTGCCCAACACTATCGGGTCCAACATCTTGTGGGTTATTATGATACTTTGTTTAATCAATATTGAAGATTTATATTATCGAGCAGTGTAGTTTAGTTTGCCCGCTAGGCTAACAATAACGCCTTCCCAGACTACCTTCAAACTGAAAAATGCCTACCAGTCCCCCTTCAAGCTAAATTTGTACAATTTTCGATATAAAAAATTACCCCGGCCCAAGGCAGTTTCCTCTAAAGGAAGCCGCGTTCACACACATGACTTTGTCAACATGACATTAGCCGTCCTTGGCCGATTTTACGGATTTTTGGGTTGCGACCACATGTGGGAGACCTTGCAGCGACCATGGTGTTTGGTGCCCATTCAACAGACATTGCCCTGACGTTAGCAAATCTAGCGGAAAACGGAACAAACTGCCCAATTCGATGTTTCAGGGATGTAATTTATTTCCGTCCTTGTCTCGTCCATATTTTATGGACGGTATAAAGACTGCACAAAGTTGGTTGATGAACGGTATATGGACAGAAAACCCGCGTTTGCACGCCTCCATCATGATCACTTCCTTCCCCGCCACGTGGACTTCCCACTGTCTTTATTGCAGTCCACCCACACCGTATGGCCGCTTAGTGACGGCAGTGACCCAGGGCCGACTGTTCAAAGTTTTTTTGGGCACGTTAAAAAAGACGAGGGTGTCAATGCCTTGACCCTTCCTTTCCATTACTCCGTTGACCTTGCAGGACATTGCACCTGAACTTTACGAAACACACGGTCATTTTATAGTCTAGAAGGGTGAAACGTCTTATTATTACCAGACTAATCTGGTGAAAAGTATTAAAATCTCCAAATTAATTGAGCAAAACAAGGGAAGTTCAAAAGAATCTTCCTCGGACCAAATAGGGTTAAGACTTTATTTAATAAGATGTATATACAATATATTTTAGGTTGTTATGTCAAAGAAATAGTATCGCAATAATGTATGGTGGTATTATCATATACTGAGCTACTTTTGAAATAACTATGCGCACGATTTAAGTCAATTTTAACAAGAATATAGACATTATGAAAACTTAATTTTGCATTAATTGTATTATCACGGAAATAGGGCAATTACAATTATTTATTGTGGATTATTATAAATACTAATCTATTATTAATGTGAAAGTGGACCCTGAGAATAGGAACTTTAAATGTTGTTTCTATTCGGGCTCTGTCTCGTGTCGGCCACCCCCAGCAATGGGGTATGTGCCTGAGTATATACATACATACATACTGTACAGTACATACATACTTCTCTTTGGAATTCGCTTCATCAAAGCAATAATTTTCACCAAGCTTCACCTCCGACAGTTCAAATTCAGCACAGTATTTCATGATTATAATGAATTATGGTGTGTCCATTTGTTTTCCTCCACTATTGTATTACATAAGCAAATGGAATTCTTCATATATATATTTATATGTATTTATTCTACAGGAGAAACTTGAAGGACCGTCTAACTGGAGCTAATGAACTGACTCCCTCCGCCCTACTGTCATCTTCCGCCATAGCTGCTTCTATAGTCCTCGAACCCGGGGGAAAGGGTATCAACAGAAAACCTGATAAAAAGAAAAAGATACAGACGGAGGCACGTAGTCTGTCGTTAGAATCAACTGTCCATTCCGATGATTCGGATGAGAACACGAGAGTCAGGAGTCTATCTGATGGTTCTGAGTCTTCGGGCGTCAACAAATCGAAAAAGAAGAAGAGGAAGAACAAAAACCAAAAGAGGTCTGCAGAAGGAGTGAGCTTAGACCGTGAAGGAAGACCCGAGATAAAACACACCAGGGACAACCAAAGCACTCATATCTCTCTGTCCTATAACAACGAGGGCTTTGTCCGGGATCTGCCACAGCGGACGTTCAGCATCGTCAGTACGGGAAATCTCGGGAACCTCATCACTCAGGTCATCGTGGAGGAGAGCTATAGCGATGTCGAGAGTGAAAGAATATTGTAAGTTTAGTAGTGCTGTGGCCCAACAGTGGAAATCCTTTCGAAAACAGAGATATAAGCAATTCGTAGGTGTTCTTGTTATATATTCTGTGAATTTATGCTATCTTCTGGAACTACATTTGTATCAAAAAATATTCAGAATATATAGCTGTAGTTTTCAATACAATAATTATGAATTCGATTTTTTAAAGAATTTTTGCACTCTCTCTGGTCTTAAGACATGTGGGTCATAATAATGTTTCTCCTGTTATCCTTAAAACTCTTCCACTATTCTTTCTCTAACACCTTCCATTCTTGATGGAACTTTTCTTCCATTGAATGAGTCACGAGAAACTGTGATCACATCCTCAACCTTAGAACTATTATCATCTTTAATTTGTTTTAACGAGGTGTTCATATGAATTTTTAAAATAATCTCATTTAATAATTTTATTTTTCCAATTGGGCTGAACATATGAAACAAATCCTGACATACATATATAAAAGTTTAAAGGCCGTTTCGTTCACAGAGTGTGGTTACAGCCCCACATCCTAAATGGAGACCCTGTCATGGGCTGCCTCTGTTGTCAAGAACTTTGTTTTGAGATTGGACCGGAGTACCTGATCCCATGTCTTTCTAGGTCTACCCCTATGTGCAGCTTCCCCCCACGTTTACAGTCCGGCATTGCTTCACCCAGTTCTAATCATTCATTCTTTTCACGTGTCCAAACCAACAAAGTCGGCTGCTAAGCATCATTTCACTGACACTCCTAATGATAGAATTTGGCCACAAATATAATGTTTCTAAGCTGTTCTCTTAAAGTTTCTATACTTTTGTCTATTCCTACATATCAATCTCCTTACTGACTACTGAATTGCTTGGTAAACTTGTGGCATATTTACAGCTCCTCTCAAAAGGATAAAGTCAAAAGAATTCGTTCATCTAGTGTCCATAATCACTACCAATCTCCAAAGTTATGTACTTGAACATAAACTGTTTCAAATACATGTATAATTCAGCGATAGTAACGTCAACATTATTACAAAATGTGGGCAGTGCTCCGGTCTCTGTTTTCTGAAGGGTCTCTACAGGGTTGGCCAGTATAACTTATAATAGGTGATAGATCTGCTTGCTCATACTTGGACTGAATTATTGATCTAAGCATAATGATGCCACTCTCTGATAAACAATAGTATGTGAGATTATGATATTAGTATTATAGCTGCTCTTTTACTGTATGTGCAGGTGTTTCTTGTGGTGGTCATAAAATATCAATTGAACGAATATATCAAGAAGGTGAAACATAAAAGTTATTCCTTGAAATTAGAAAAACAGAACAAGAATGAGGTTGGTTATGCGATTATGCAAAGAGCCTAATGCAAATGACACTATTACAATTCATGGTATGTCGAAGAATATAAACATCATATGAATATTGACAACATTTCGTTTATATCTACTACAAGTCTCTGACCTGAAGTGATGTAGCTTTAATGCAAATGTTATAAATATGTTCCTCTTAAATTGATGTTTATATCCATTCTAATTTATAGAAGAAGAATTTAACTTTCTGCTAAAATATAGTGCTTAGCAAGTTTTGTGGGAACTTCAACTGATGTCTGGCTACCTAAAAGAACATTAATGTCGCCATGGTAAACATTTAGAGTTATTATTGGCAACAGTGGTAGACTACAATCAGCTTTCTTGCATGTGATAATATTCTACAACAGCTCTTCATCATAATAAGCCAAACAATCTGCTTATGGTGAGGTACAGAAGCTACCATCGTCCCCACTGGGATAGGCTAATCCTGCTATTGACCAATACAAACGGTTAATGATGATAATATATATTTTATGATGGAAAAGAGGAAACTATTCAGTATTGAACACATGAATTTACAAGATAAATGTGTGTTAAACTTTGTCAAATATATGTCAAACTTTAAAACTAGTGACAGAAAACAAAAACAATCCAATATACAGTAGATAAGATAAGCTTCGGACAATAATCTCTCGACTCCTTAGCATGGGATGAAACAGTAAACATACAGAAGGTATACAAATACTAACAAAGTATAAATATATAAATAAATAATAATAAAATAAAGCAGATTTGGTAGATAGACAGTCCCTTGATTCGAGATCATAAGGCCACCTCACCAAATTAGTATGGATTTTTTTTTTCATGTACTGTATGTTAACGTATTATCTGTTGCCAACCGAGTACATAATCGGCTGAGTGTCTTAAACGGAAACATATACATTGTATTCGAGAAACAAATTATCGCCATTTATGACTCACCCATAATATTGTTTTCATTCACGTAATGTTTTGTAACGTGTTGTTCATCGAATATAAGTAATGTTCTTTTATAAGTGACTCATCCAGGCACAGGAGGAGAACGCTGGGTAGTCAAACAGATAATGTACATTTCAACTCAAATGTAAGGGACTTATAATCCTAACGTACAACTAGCTGATCTAGCTTTAAGTAACCTACAGTAATCTTGCTTTATCTAATCTAACATATTCTCCCTAACCTAATATTATTTCCTATCCCAATCTAGTTTACGTTCCCTGTCATATTCTAACTTGAATTCTCCATTCGTAACCTACTCCAATCTTCTCTAATTTAGAATTTAACTGATCTAACTTTTCATAACCTGAACTAACTTAACCTAGAACCTAGTCAAATCTAACTTATTTAGGGAATAATATATCCTACCTTAGATTAATATAAGCTACATTGAGCCAGTCAAGATTTGGCATAGGGGTTGAGAGGACCAAGACTTAAATTGGTCGTCCAAGAAACTGCTTGTTCCTTAGAGGCTGAAGATTCTAATTAGGATCTATTGATTATTGTTGTACTAAGAAGAGAAACCTTTACAATTATTCTGTCGATATTCTACAAAATTCAGGTCCATATGAAATAACAGCAGATCTGTTATAAACTTACTCTGCAAGTGCATTACAAAGTGAAGATGGGCACCTATTCTGTGTTTGGTGTCTACTCAAAATTGGTATTGTGTAACCACTACTATATTTTCATTATTATATTAACCCAATCTTACGTAATATGTTTTATATTTTGTAATGTAAGCGATAGTACTGTATGTAAACCCTCGGCTCACTCTTCTTCTTGTTCAGGTTTTTCTTAGTGTCGGATCAAATACAAAGATCTGAGACTGAGAGGTAGGGGGTGGGGGGATCTGGTGGTTCAGATTCAGCTGTTCTGACTTTATCGGCAACCCAGCCCTAAATGGCCACTCAGCCCAAAATGACCACCTGGTCAAAATCCCAATCAACCGCTTGGCCCAAAATGGGCATTTAGTCCAAAACATCTGCTCGGCCACATAAAAGAGAGAGACTACTTGAACTCATTTGACCACTCAAAGTAATTTGAGCTCATCTTAGAACTTCTAATCTTATGTTCAACCAGGAAAGGAGGGACGAGGAGTTTTGAAGAACCATAGGTGGTTGCAGGGTTGGGGGGCAATTATGAACTATGTTCCTTGTTTTTTAATGTTTGTTGTCCATGTACTATTTAAGCATATTAGTATGTATAATATAATCTAGAAACATTACTGTTAGATGTCAAGTCTCACCAGCGGACATACATTATCCTTGTTACTACCGTACAATTAATCATTAAAAAAACTAATCCATTGCTAACGTTCTAAATACTTTCGACAATTACTCATATAAAGCATCGAGATATTACTATATTACCACAATAATAGATCTGCAAGGACACCTTTTGTGATGACATGATATAAAGAGATGCTAGACATCTCCCAACCTGACCACCTCGCTACACAATGCAAAACAAATAATTATATAATCTAATAATGCGTAACTAATCTATCATACCCTACCATATCATAGTCCATTCTAACGTACATATGGAGACGGGTGTAGTTATTGAGTTCCTTTAAGGGGGTACTACTCGCTTTTTCTGGACCCCCTTCTCCCTCATGTTTAGTTTATTAGTTTTGAGGTTTTAAGACGTTCGTTCCGTTAGTCTGGCGATTTTGAGAACTTTTGCCTCATTTTTTTGTCAGTATCAAAACCTTTTGTGACCTTTAAGTGTTGATTTTTTCCTGGCGAGCGATAGCGAGCCTCTAATTTTAGAAGGAACCGGCCTTTGGCCGGGAAATTTTTCTACCGAAAACTGTACAAATTAATCTTGAAAGGGGGCTTAGGGGGTGTTTTTCTAAGCTTGATGGAGGTCTGGCGAGGAAACTCAAAACTAAATAAATAACTAAATATATAGACCAAAATGCAAGCACTACCCCCTTAATTAACCTTTAGTTGTATGTATGGTAAACAAAGTTCGAAAAGAGGAAGGGGAATGTCTCAGAAGTATCTTCGATTATCGATGGTTTTACTAAGCTTTGTGACCACCGTGGATATTAGAGCATCTAACTAAACATATTTGACATAATATAAATTTGGGTAAGTAATGATCGTCAAAATAGTTTCTCAACCGAATTGCGAGTATGTTCTGTATTTGGTAGCAACGAGGTCAGGTAGCAAGATGTCTTGAAACAATATATAGTCCGCCATTAAAATGGAATAAAGTGAAGTTTGGTTTCATAACTTGTGTAACTTTCGAAACATTAATTGATGTTACCATGTAACTTAGTAGCTTTTATATTTGTAGCCACTATGTAACCATGTAACCTTATACTAAGCTTGTAATAACGGTACCGGTTATACTAAGCTTGTAATAACGGTACCGGTTATACTAAGCTTGTAATAACGGTACCGGTTATACTAAGCTTGTAATAACGGTACCGGTTATACTAAGCTTGTAATAACGGTACCGGTTATACTAAGCTTGTAATAACGGTACCGGTTATACTAAGCTTGTAATAACGGTACCGGTTATACTAAGCTTGTAATAACGGTACCGGTTATACTAAGCTTGTAATAACGGTACCGGTTATCGCTTGCCACCACCCAATTATATTTAATGACCTAATGGGAAGTTAGAATAAATACACAAGTCAATCCGCCCGGTATATATTAACAAAAGTAATTGTAGAATCAACAGTAGTAATTAGCAGTAGTATTCAGCAGTAGTAATCAACAGTAGTATTCAGCATTAGTAGTAATTCAATAGGTGGATATGGTGGAAATGGTAAAAGGCGCGCCCTATGCCCGGAAGGTGTCTACTTCCGTGACCATATTTAGTCCAAGTGAGAATTTTGCTGAATATGCAATTCAAGGTGGTGGTGTCAGGAATATATGAATCAGTGATACAGTAATATACTGTATACCAATAAGTCAGCGTAGAACATCCAGGTAGCCACAATTAGTACGAGTGTACAGTCGTATACCAATAACCATGTTACCAAAATGAACTAAGATATATCTGTATAAAAGTAATGAGGGAACTTAAGTAACATCCTACAAATATATTGTATAACACTTGTGATATTAAATATAAGTTGTTGATCTAATTTATGATAATAAAGCTATCTCCGACATTGTAGTCTGTTTCTTCCTACATAACTTGTTACAAATCGCATTGTCTTTCTTCCTAGCTATGCTTAGAGGATACTTACAGCTTAGGAAGGTCATCTAAGAATCAAAGGGCTAAAACCTTAATTCACAATCATACTTAATCGAAATTTTTTTTTTTTACAAATGGAAGAACATATAGCAACACTTGATATAAGTCTACATAGCCTAACCAAACATAATATAAAATATCGATAAACTATATGAATGTAACTGTAATGCTAGGTTACAAACTGGTATAATGATCTCTTACTGAGACCGTCCATTAGGCTTTATTAGCAGACTTAATAGTAATTATAGCATTATATGGAGGCAATGCACAAGCGGTGCCCAAGGTAGCTAAGAGAACTGCAGAGATAGCCCTGATAATGGAGTGAGGCCAAGGTGTCTGGGTAGATGATTCTGCATTGTTGATCTCGTCCTTGTAGCTGCTGGTGATCTCCAAGGAAGCCTCGTTGTAAGTGCTAAGTGGAGATCAAATGTCGGACTATGCCTGACTGCTACTTGGCGCTATCAGTTTGCGTCTGCCACTGCCGGTTTATTTGTCCGCACTGCCGAGTGAAAAAGTTTAATTTGTGTCGCTAGGTAAGTGTCTTGTACTGCCAAACCCACGCACTGTGCTTGCTTTCCTTTATATTTTGTACTAACGCTTCCAGTTGAAGAAAGTCGATAGGTCTCTCTGGCCTAGAGATGTGGCTAGGTAGTCGAGGTCCAAAAGGCGATTAGAAAACATACCGTACTTCTTTAAGTAACCAAAGAGCACGGGTCATTGGCAGACTCTGTTGCATTGCTATTGGTTGTCAAAGATGCAGCCATATTTGCAACACATCAATGTAAATTAAGGATATCGGTAAAGTATTTTATGTATATAGGGAGTCACTAGGAAATGAGGATGTGTTGCAATACGTTCAAACTGCCCTGACCCGCTTGGATACAAAGTATTCTCCCTTGCTGTACATTACCGCTCTCATGCAACAACAACATCAAAGGTTAGGTAGAATAACACTAACAATAATATACAGTAGATAATGACAATGACGAAGAGATGATAACAAAAAATAAAGATATTATTACTACTACTGCTACTACTACTAATACAAATAACAAAACTATTGAAAACGATGACAAATGTTGATGATGATGTGATGATAATAATAGTAGCAATAATAATGAAGATGAGGATGAAAATACTAATACTAGTACTACTATTATTATTATTATTATTAAATCTACTACTATTACTTCTACTGCTGTTGCTGTTACTACTACTACTACTACTCTACTACTACTAATACTACTAACAATAATATTTATAATAATAATAATAATAATATTAATATTAATATTAATAATAGTTATAATAATAACAATTATAACAACAATAAAGATTAACAAAAACTCTAAAATCTGCCTGTGTAATATGCACAGACCTGCTATCTCCACGGGCGAGCAATTGTAGCGAGGGGATTAAAGGTGCTGACGTTATTGTGTGTGTGTGACAAATGCTGGACTTCCGTGTGAGAGAGAGAGAGAAAGAGAGAGAGAGAGAGAGAGAGAGAGAGAGAGAGAGAGAGAGAGAGAGAGAGAGAGAGAGAGAGAGAGTAAGTTGTTAGATATAGTTGGTATTGACAGATATTTCCTTTCATTCCAGGGAGAGACTAGACTCGTCTAGAGAGTAAAACTATTTTGAATAATACTATTTATTCTCTTCTTAAACTGCTGTACAACACAACTATTCACACATGAGAGAAGTATGTTCCAGGTAGAACACATGATGTATGTGAACAAGTTTCTACATATACCTGTACTAATGCTAAATATTTTCAGCTCTAACAGCCAGGCATGGTTGCGTATTATATTAATATAGAGGCTAAACATCTTGCTAAAATTTCAAATTAGTATTATCGAAATTCACAGCCTAGGTGCTTCCAACAACAAGCCTATCTGTGTACTATACCTAAGTCGGTATAGGATTTTCATGGTTGTTTTTGCAGTTTTGGCTCTCACGCTGCATAAGAATTTTGGTGGGTATTTCGAAATATACGGCATTAAATCACAATTACTTTAACTACTGCTCACTTCTGCTTCAAACACGAAGTTGATCATTCCTAAACCTTGGGTTTTCTGCAGTAGGTAAAAAGAGACCGAGAGGATTTAATTGGTCATTATAGTTCACTCTCAAAATCGATGAAATTATTTGTGTATAATATTTTTAACCAAACCGATTGTAAGTACCCAAATATTGAGAACAATTGGGATTCATTCACACAAACTATATTAATCTTGCATATCAATGTGAAACTGACGTTCATGATGTAATATATTATATATAATGTAGCAGTGATATTAAGGATTGTTTGTAGGCAAAGAAACTCTCTTATGAAACATTTGGTAGAACCAAGAGCCAATCGGAAAAGATGAAGTATATGAACCTTCGTCGTAAAGCAAAGATATTGTAAAAAGTACGAAAAACCTTGAACAGCGTATTACGAACTTAAGTAAGTCAAGCCCCAAGGAATTATATGGAATTATCTAAAGAAAAACAATAATTACTCCAACCATCGGCCCATTAGTTGACAAATATGAAAATATATAGGTAACACTCAAATAAGTAATATTTCTAATAACTTGCAATTCAGTTTCCACAGTGGAAGATATTATATAAAACATTCTTCCTGCCCTACCGGTCCAACTAAATAATCGCGAAACCCTTAGCAATATTGCAATCACTGAGGCAGATATTCAAGATGCTATTAATAATATATTATATCCAACATGCCGCTTCATCACGAGTCATTATATTAATTAAAAATGATATTTCAAAACCACTAACTCATCTTTTCAACAAAACCATGCAATGAAGCAAAGTACTTAAAATGGAAATAGTTAATGTAGCAATTAAAACAGATCAGTGTCAGGCAAATATAGCCCAGATTACATAGACATTGTTCGAAACAATAATCCACAATACACTTGCAAGCCATCTAGATAATAACAATGAGAATTCGTAACATGGCTTCTGAAGCAAGAGCTAGTTTTTGACCATCTCCTCGACTGTTTCCATGACATCTTAAAGATAATAAGATTAACGTAAAGCATTTGACATAGTTTATCTTTTTTTTTTTTTTTTTTTTGGTAAATTCCTCACAAAAGACTCATAGAAATGCTAAAAGCTCACGGTAGTTCAATGTGTAGTAAATGGTAAATCCACAATGATTGGTCCTCAAACCTGTTCTATTTCTAATATGTATTGACGCTATCAACATTAGTCGAGACATAAATCAAGAGTGAGAGGGGTGGTATTAAGTTACCAGAAAAGAGCGGATGGCTTCACAACTACTCACTCAAAAAAAGAAAAAAGAAAAAGAAAACAAAAATAACAACAACACACACACACACACTGAGGTAACTCTCAACATATTTATCACCCAGCCAACATTGTTAGCATGTAATAATAATAACAAATACATACAAATAGAAATAACAAAAATATAAATAATATAATTGTATTCTTACTTTATACAATTTGTTCGTTCATTATCATTTAGAATATTGTGTTCGCCTTTGGTCTCCATAAAAAAAGGATATTGAAAAACTGAAGTGTTTACAGAAGAGAGTAACTAAGATGATGCCCAGACTAAAAACCATAAAAGGAGCGACTAATAAAAAAATCATATATACATATTTAGGTTAATGATGAGCAGATTAACAGGGGACCTGAAACAAATGTTTAAAGTTAGCAAAGACCTTGATAATGTAGATGCAGTAGTTACTTCATAATAGATAATTCAGATTACACTAGAGTTAAGGATATACATTTATAGGAAAAGCCATTCAATTGCATACAGCAGAACATTTATTTTGTTCAACAAAATATTTAACTTGTGGGACAATCTGCCAAAACGACATCATAGACTGTTCAAGAAAGATACTTCAAGATAGTTAAAAAATGGTTCAAACCTCTAAAGGTCTATCTATCTATCTATCTATTGCCGCACGCCGTGATCCTCGCAGGAGTGGCCACGAACGAAACGCCCCAATGCACCTCTGTCCCCAGTCAGTCAACGTCCCTCCTCCTATCCAGCACCGCTTTCACGCATATACTTCTTAACTCCATCCTTCCACCTCTCACTAGGTCTACCTCTCCCTCTCTGTCCTTCTACCTCACTCTCGTACACTCTCTTAGTCATTCTCTTGCTTCCCATATGCTCCACATGCCCGAAACATCTCAAGGTGTTCCTTTTCACACTTTCCAGCACACACCACACCTCTCTCGTACATCCATCTCTCTGTGTAACTCCGCACGCACTTCTCAAGTAACTCATTTCCACCCCTCTCACTCTTGGTTTGAGTTTCTTCACCAACGTCCATGCTTCGCTCTCTTAGATAAATATCTTGACTGAAACCCCCGGCTGACTGCGTTTGTTTTCGAATAATAGAAATAGTATCTATTTTCTCCCACAAGTCCCCATCATTCATCCTTTATCAATCGGCCGAGTGAGTAGTTCTGTTGCTGCTTTATTTCCTTTGCAATCTTTTGTGATTTTTTCTGAGTGTTGGAGGCTACAGGGCATAGTTCAGAAGAGGCCAGATGAAAGAGAGAGAGAGAGAGAGAGAGAGAGAGAGAGAGAGAGAGAGAGTTTGATAGTATAAATGTGTGTGTATGTATGATTGTATGTTAATGTGTGTGTGTGTGTGTGTGTGTGTGTGTGTGAGACCGAGATTGAAGAGAAAGTGTTTATCGAGTGTGCTCCAGAGATGAAAGCATGTAAGATAGACCGGAGCCGTGAGTGTGTGTGTGTGTGTGTGTATGTGTATGTGTGTGTGAAAGTAAGTAAGATAGACAAGAGCCGTGTGTGTGTGTGTGTGTGTGTGTGTATGTGTGTGTGAAAGTAAGTAAGATAGACAAGAGCCGTGTGTGTGTGTATGTGTGTGTGAAAGTAAGTAAGATAGACAAGAGCCGTGTGTGTGTGTGTGTGTGTGTGTGTGTGTGTATGTGTGTGTGAAAGTAAGTAAGATAGACAAGAGCCGTGTGTGTGTGTGTGTGTGTGTGTATGTGTGTGTGAAAGTAAGTAAGATAGACAAGAGCCATGTGTGTGTGTGTGTGTATGTGTGTGTGAAAGTAAGTAAGATAGACAAGAGCCGTGTGTGTGTGTATGTGTGTGTGAAAGTAAGTAAGATAGACAAGAGCCGTGTGTGTGTGTGTGTGTATGTGTGTGTGAAACTAAGTAAGATAGACAAGAGCCGTGTGTGTGTGTGTGTGTGTGTATGTGTGTGTGAAAGTAAGTAAGATAGACAAGAGCCGTGTGTGTGTGTGAAAGTAAGTAAGATAGACAAGAGCCGTGTGTGTGTATGTGTGTGTGAAAGTAAGTAAGATAGACAAGAGCCGTGTGTGTGTGTGAAAGTAAGTAAGATAGACAAGAGCCGTGTGTGTGTGTATGTGCGTGTATGTGTGTGTAAAAGTAAGTAAGATAGACAAGAGCCGTGTGTGTGTGTGCATGACACTATATAAGATAGACAGGAGCTGCGTGCGTGTGTGTGTATGACAGTATGTAAGAATGACAGGAGGTATGTGTGTGTGAAATTATGCAAGCTAGACAGGAACCGTGTATGTGTACTGTATGTTCATGAAAGTATGTAAGATAGACAGGAGGTGTGTGCGTGCGTGTGTGTGTGTGTGTCTGAGTGAAAGTATGTAAGCTAGACTGGTGCCTGTGTGTGTGTATGTGTGTGTGTGTGTGTGTGTGTGTGTGTGTGTGTATGTGTAGTATAGAGAGGGGGAACGGGTGTGTGTGAACAAAAATGTAGGGTAGACAGGAGCCGTGTGAGCATGGTCGTTTATATGTGTACGAGATGCGTGTACGTGTATATAAGAAGAATGTATGTGCGTGTGTGTGCTTAAATGTGCGCTTAAGAGTATGTAAACTTAAATATGTGTTCATTTAAGTACAATATATGTGTGTATGTGTTAGATGGTCTTATGTGTATACGTGTGTACAGTGTATGTGCGTGACTAAATGCCTATAATTATTGCATGTATTCTTGTGCGCATGTGTGTGTGTTGTGTTGTGCATGCGTGTGTGTGTATGTGTGAGATGACTGCGTGTACGTTACTGTAAGTATATGATGACTATGCGTGCGTACTTGTGTGTGTATGCCAAAAGCGTCGGGAAGCGTAAGCTACTGCCTGCGCGTGAGCCTGCGCAGACCGACCCAAGCAGCCCCACCACCATATTGACCTCCGCCAGTGGGAGCAAGCACACCAACGATAGTCTTAAGGGGGGAGGGTTCGGGTTTTCTGGACCCCCTTCTCCCTCACGTTTAACCTCGTTAGTTTTTAAATTTTAAGATATTCGGCCCACTAGTTTGGCGATTTTAAGACCTTTCGCCCCATTTCTTTGTCAATATTAAATTTGTTCGTGTCATTTAGATGTTGATTTTTTTTCCTGGCGAGCGTTAGCGAGCCTGTAATTTAAGACGACATTTTTCTATCGAAAAAAAAACGTAGAAATTTATCTTAAAGTAGGACATTGTAGGATATTTATTAAGCTTGATGGAGGTCTAGGGAGAAAACTAAAAACAATGATAAAAATACATATACATAAGGATATAATATCAGTATACGCCCATCCCTCCTTAAGCAATTTTTTTTGGCAATTGTAGTCTCGCAGCTTATTAAGTAAATGTCTATGCAAACTTAGATATTTAACTCTTTCCGTATTCTAGGACGCTATTCTTCATATCATTTTGACTATCATTAGACGAAATTATTCAGTTTAGGCAGAACTTTCAGGATTCTAATGGGTCAAGACCAACTCTATTATACTTCAGACTCCCACAGGTCCTTTCAAAGCTAAATAATATCTTCTAATGATAGCCAGAATAAACTGTTACACCGCGTCATGATCCTGAAGGGTAAACATAATCAGCTTTCAGCTTAGTTGCTGATAGATATGGAAACACCCACGCTATATATGCCAGTATAAAATAGTCGGCAGAAAAAGGGCTCACGCAACTGCTCTTAAGGGGAGGTTTTTAGTTTGTTTCCTAGACTTCCATCAAGCTTGAAATTACACCCCCTTGACCCCTTTCAAGATAAATTTGTACATTTTTCGGTAGAAAAATGTCCCGGCCGAAGGCCGATTCCTCTTAAATTGCAGGCTCGCTATCGCTCGCCAGAAAAAAATCGACACCTAAATGGGACGAAAGGTCTTAAAAGTTACATAAATTGGGTGAAAGTTCTTAAAATCGCCAAACTAATGGGGCGAACGTATTAAAATCTCAAAAGCAATGGGGCTAAACATGAGGGAGAAGGGGTCAAGAAAAATTCACTCAAGTGGAAATCTCCCCTTAACCCCTTCTGTACCGGTTCCGAACTATCAATTTTATTCTGGCTACTATTAGATGATTTTATTCCGTTTAAAAATGGCCTCTAGCAATTAACAGGCTTCTAACTATCTCTAGCAATTAACAGGCTTCTAACTATCTCTAGCAATTAACAGGCTTCTAACTATCTCTAGCAATTAACAGGCTTCTAACTATCTCTAGCAATTAACAGGCTTCTAACTATCTCTAGCAATTAACAGGCTTCTAACTATCTCTAGCAATTAACAGGCTTCTAACTATCTCTAGCAATTAACAGGCTTCTAACTATCTCGCCTAACCCTTCTAACTATCTCTAGCAATTAACAGGCTTTCTAACTATCTCTAGCAATTAACAGGCTTCTAACTATCTCTAGCAATTAACAGGCTTCTAACTATCTCTAGCAATTAACAGGCTTTCTAACTATCTCTAGCAATTAACAGGCTTCTAACTATCTCTAGCAATTAACAGGCTTCTAACTATCTCTAGCAATTAACAGGCTTCTAACTATCTCGCCTAACCCTTCTAACTATCTCTAGCAATTAACAGGCTTCTAACTATCTCTAGCAATTAACAGGCTTCTAACTATCTCGCCTAACCCTTCTAACTAGCACAGATCTTTCATAAACTGCACATAATAATCGTCTAAATATACCGGTAGCTAGAATCAAGTTTATATAACATCGCCGGTACAGAAGGGGTTAAGGGGAGGATTTTTTTTTCTGGACCCCCCCCCTTTTCCTTCATGTTTAGCCTGATTAGTTTTGAGACTATAAGACACTAGGTGAGGTGACGGGGGCAAATCGAAGGCTCTCCATCTTGAAAACTTAGGGAGTTGGGGTGGGGGTTGGCACTTAAGGGGAGATTTCCACTTGAGGGATTTTTTTCTTGACTCCTTTCTCCCTCATGTTTAGCCCCATTGTTTTTCTAATTTTAAGACGTTTGCTCCATTATTTTGACGATTTTAAGAACTTTCAAACCATTTCTGTCAATTTTAAGACCTTTCGTGCCATTTAGGTGTCGATTTTATCCTGGCGAGCGATAGCGAGCCTGTAATTTAAGAGAAACCGGCTTTCAGCCGGGATATTTTCTACCGAAAAATGTACAAATTTATCTTGAAAGGGGGTCAAGGGGGTGAAATGTTAAGATTGCTGGAGGAATAGGAAACAAACTAAAAACCTCCCCTCAAGACTTAGTCTCGCACCCCCTTAGTATGCATGTCAAATATGGGCTCTCCATCTTGAAAACTTAGGGAGTCCCCCCCCCCCCCCTTAAAACCTACTCTGGCACCTTAGTATGCATGCCAAGCATCCATGCCACATATCCTAATGATACCCAGAATAAACTGTTAAAATGCGTCACAATCCTTAAAGGGTTAACCCCTTGAAGCTCTGACGCGTTTTAGCAGTTTATTTTGGCTACCATTAGACGGTTTTATGCAGCTTAGGAAGGATCTGTGGGTATTAGGCCTAAACGGGTAAAGGCTATCTCAATCAACCCTCTAACTTCCATAATTATATCCTTCCTAATATGAATACATTCGTCTAATAATTACCAGAAAACTGAAAAGAAATGCGTCTTGGATCTTGAAAGGGTTAAGTTACTATCACTCTCCTTATGCGACAATTATGACTTGTTTCACATCGTAAAGGCTTCTAGTCAAGCCAGTGTCTCACGAGCGCTTTTCTAGTCTGGCAGCATTAAAATCCCACTTATAGCAGCATTCAGCCACCTAACACAATCCCACTTATAGCAGCATTCAGCCACCTAACACAATCCCACTTATAGCAGCATTCAGCCACCTAACACAATCCCACTTATAGCAGCATTCAGCCACCTAACACAATCCCACTTATAACAGCATTCAGCCACCTAACACAATCTACTTTCAGTCTAGTTTCCGATTCCAATGCGTAAGAGCCTCAAAATATTACGAAAAAATCTTGCTCATCGAAAATTGCCGGAAAAAAAGCTCGTGTGACACTAGTTTTAATGATCTAGATTTCACACACATTATCAAGGTTTTCGGCCAGTTATTGATATTATCTGTATGACACTGCATTAGGATTCTAAAACGGCATCAAAGAGAAAACTGGCCCAATCTATATCTATGAACAAATAAAAAACAATATATACCGGTAGATAATAATAATGATGATGATAAATGTTAAGGAAGTGTGTGTTTTTTCTATGCTCCCTAGACCTCCATCAAGCTTATGCAATACCCCCCAAAACCCCTCTTCGAGATATATTTGTACAAGTGAAGTATCTAAGAAAAGAAAAAGAACCCCCAAAATAAAGCAAGAGAGAGAGAGAGAGAGAGAGAGAGAGAGAGAGGAGAGAGAGAGAGAGAGAGAGAGAGACACACAAGAAAAAAACAACAACAGTGAAGTAGGGGAGGTGTGGTGGAGTGGTCTTGCCACTGGCCTGGTAATCCAAAGGTCCCGGGTTCAAATCCCGATGTATCAATGGGAAGATATTATTGGGATGGAATTTGTGCTGTACCTAGTATCAGTGCATTACCACAAAGCCCACCGAAACGTCAATAAAATACCCTCATTGTTCCTGATTAAATAGCACTGTATGAATATTCCCATATTCAAAATATGCTATAGGGGTGCAATGCCTGGTGAGTTATCTGCTCAACAGGTGGCGTTGTGTGTGTGTAAGTGTGAGAGTCCGAGTGTAGAGGGTGAGACAGTGAAGCACGGGAACGAGATGGCTTCAGAGATGGGGTCATTTCGGGCCATGAGTGAGCACCGTGCCTCATGTGAAGGCAAGATGGCAGGTGCTCGTTGTACTCTACGTGCTTCACATGTCTCACTCCCTAGACTGGAACAAGACCTCACGGGCTTCACTGTTCATTGTAAAGCGGTGAATGTTAAGGCTCTCAGCCTATGCCCGAGAGGAAGTAAGTTGGAATATAGAAAAAAAAAAAAAAAAAAAAAAAAAAAAAAAAAAAAAGCTAAGGCGTCCCGGCAAACCCTGATCAAGACTTAGTGTCCAGCGGCTGAGTGTAAATAAGATAACAGCCGTAGTTTCCAAGATAAGAGCCACAATTTCTCATGTCACCCTTATCTCTATCTTTCCCATGTGTAGGTATAGAGAGGGGGACGGTGGCTCCCCAGTGACCCCACGCAGGTCACTTTACAAGGTTCATCAGTGTTGGGACGGTGGCTCCCCAGTCCCCAGTGACCCCAGGCAGATCACTTTACAAGGTTAATCACTGGTGATGGGCTGGTCTATCAGAGTGAGAACTGAGCGATCTCCGCCATACCCATAGCTTACTCTGACTGTTCCTTTTCCTTATATATTTTCTAGATCTCAAGTGACGGCATCTCTTCCGTGGATTGACCTCCCAATCTACCAAGGATTGGAAGCCAAAGCGTCACATTTTTCCTTTGCCCCTCAGCTTCCTCTTCATAATTGCTGAGGGGCACAGGGCCCTGGGTGGGGCTTTGGTTTCCCGGGCGTTTCTGCACCCTCCTCAGCTCCCCGCCATGGAGTGGCTTCGGTCACCCAGGCTTTATTGTGGTCGGCAGGGAGGGTTCGGTGGGGCGCTCGGTTATGGCCTTGGCCTTGCTCGGGGCCTTGGGGCTGTTCGGCCAGGCAGCTTGGGGAACAACAACAACAACAACAACAAGGTTAATCAGTGTTGGGATGGTGGCTCCCCAGTGACCCCACACAGGTCACTTTACAAGGTTAATCAGTGTTGGGATGGTGGCTCCCAGTGACCCGACGCAGGTCACTTTACAAGGTTAGTCAGTGTTGGGATGGTGGCTCCCCAGTGACCCCACACAGAAGGTTACTTTACAAGGTTAGTCAGTGTTGGGATGGTGGCTCCCCAGTGACCCCATGCATGTCAGTTTACAAAGTCAGTCACTGTTTTTTTCACCTTTACTTGTCTCTCATCTTCAGCAGGTCAAAAAGCACACAAAAAACAAGATTACTGACTAGTATCTACTTGATGTCCCTTCGCTGGCAGGTCACCATGTTGTGGTAACAGGCATAAAGTAAAGCCTGTGGCATTACCTTCTTGGTGGCCACCCTACCCAAATAGAATTCCGGCCACATCGGCTTTGTGTATTAGGCACTAATCCTCCATCATAGTTAGTAGAGGGGGCTTTCTGAAGATCCTATGGTAACATATATACTTGATGTCCTAGTTCCTTCATTTTGGGTAGGGCTGCTATCTGATCATCTTAAGTAGTAGGATATGTAGGGTTCTACGTCCCTAACTTTCCTTCAACTGAAGAAAAACTAAATTTCCATTGTGCAGGTAAAGTTTTGACCTGCAGGAGTTAAAACTACAAGTGGCAAGACATGTGATTAACAGGTGGGAATTATGCAAGGTGGTCGTATGTTGAGGACAAACCTTTCAGAGAGAAGAGAGTGGACAACACCAGAGACATTTTGTACCCTTGTCATTAAAACCCCATACAAATTCACTCTATATATTTTGTATGGAAATGGTATTATATTTAATAGCATGACATTGGTAGGCAGAGCTCATGATACAAACTGAAGCAAGTTCCATGTTTTCATAATGGATATATTAAGTTCTATGAAGTAAATACTTCCCCCAAGTTGCGTCACAGTTAATATTTGTCCAACCCCTTGTATTCTGAGTGATGAGCAGTGTTGAGGGTTGTCGACGGATTAAAAAGATAATCAAGGGGCAGAGATAACATGGGACAACAAAGAGGCAGTGTATACTAAGACCATAGGAACCAGCGTTAGTATGTATTCAGGCACAGCACAGTAAGGCCATTCCCTTTCACCCATCAGGAAGTGGCCACTCTTCTTATTATCTCATGCAGGAAAACAAGCAAGCTTTTGGCACACTCTTACTTTATATGCTAATTGTAAATAAACTTATATTATATAGCAGAGAAAAATTGCTTGGGGGATCAGTTTAGGTAAAAATTACCTCTGTACTGGAGAGACAGGTGCCAAGACTAAAAGTTCAAAAGACAAGCTTAGACAGATTGATGGAAAATTATTGTATTAATCATTACAATATCATGAGAAAGAAACACTTCTCAAGACAAGCTTTACAATCTAGCAACGAATAAGCAAAGTGTTAAATATTACAATATCATGATGAAGCAGCAGTTCACAAGACAAGCTTAGAAGAAGTGCAACGGTATAGATTGTGTTGATCATCACAATATCATGACAAAACGCTTGTGTTGTCAGGATGGCCGCAACACCTTCTATAGCCCTCTTCTACGCGGCCCACATCAACCTGACACAGAGGGAACAGCTGGAGCTGACACGCTACTCAGTCTACTGCAACAACTCATGCTGCAAGTACAGCGAGGATGAGATCATCTGCTTCGGTGAATACAACTACACTGACCGCAACACCCTGACCACCGTGGCCAACTGGGAGCTCGCTGTCAGATGGAGCTTCACGGCGCTAGTGATGTTGGTGGCAGTGCTGGGGAACCTGACTATCATCACTATCCTGGCCAAGAACCGGCTACTTCTGCGCACCTCCATCAACCACTTCATCTTGAACCTATCGTAGCAGACCTCATCACAGCACTGGCTGGACCTGTCCCATTCACACTCAAGGACACTCAGACCTTTTGGCCGCTTGGGGAGACTTGGTGTTATTTGGAAGGTTATATTCAGAGTGAGTACCAGGACAAAATCACTGTATGTTCTTCATCGTATGTGTTCTGAGGTAAGGGGAAGAGGCATTTTGTTACGGGGAATGCTGTTCCAAAGTAAATAAATGTATATTTAACATAAAGTTTGGGAAACATGTAGAAGGTTGCTAATGGGTGACATATTATGTAAGATTTACTTGGACAACCATTAACTTGACTCCCTTAATCAGATATTGTATCTATAATAATATACAAGAGGACAAGAGCGAGGTTGCAGGTAACATGTTTCATTTCAAAAGTAAAGAATAACAAATAATTGAAAAATCTATATTCAGGATCACCTTGAAAATGTACTCTGGGATAGAACAAAAGTGAATTTATGTGGAAACAAGCATGCTGCCTACATGCTGTAAGGGAGGTATGAACTGAGACAGGTCTGGAAAAGCTGTTGGTTGAAATAGCAATAGAAGAACGTGAGTGGTAAAATATTTCAAGGCAAAAGAAGATTGGTTAGAATTAGACAAGATGAGTTGTTGATATGAATACATTTGATTCATGTTTCAAGGAGGGATGAATTTACTGAATCTCGACACAAGAGAGCAGTAGTACAAACTTTTTTTTGTTCTATGTGAATGAGGGAGACAAAAGGCAGAACTGCCTGTAGCGAGTGCCTCCACCAGAGATGAAAGAGTGACAGGACCAAAATCAAGGGACGTTCGAGCCAAAATGCCTGGACACACAGAGTTTGAAGCAATTCAAGTCAGAGGAAGAGGGAAAGACTGATTCTGGGAGAGAGTTCCAGAGCTCAGCTGTTAAATAGAAGAAAGGCTGAGAATAACGTTTCACTCTTGGGTTGGAGAGTTGCACAGAGTAGGGGTGGGATTGTGTTGCAAGACAGGTGCTACATGCTCTACGAAGAGGGAGTAGTATACACTGAGAGAGCTCTGAGGAACACTGATTGTTGTAATTGGGGTAGAATAGTGAGAGAGATGCAACATTGCGGCGAAGAGAGAGACTGCAGAGAACTGGTGAGTGGACGTTAATGGAGTTAATGAGACGGAAGGTTTTCTTTTCTACTTTGTCTAAAATTGCTGTGTGACAGGTTTCTCCCCACGTGTGTGAACAATAATCAATACATGGACACACTGTGCCCCTGTACAGAGCAAGAAGCTGCACAGGGGTAAAGAATCCCTTGAGGCGGTTGAGCACACCCAGCTTCTGGGAAGCTGTTTTAGCTAGAGTGGTGCTATGATCTTTCCAAGAGAGATCAGTAGAAAAAGAGACACCAAGAATACTAAGAGAAGATGATGGGTAAATTTGTGTGTTGTTGAAGAGTAGGTCATAGTTTTCTGGAAGGGGGCGACGAGTAGACAGATAGAGAAATATAATTTTGGAAGCATTGAAAGTAACAAGGTATATAGATAGTAGAGAGATCAAAAGATAGGTGTTTTATGGCCTCCTTACTTGAATTTTAGAGTTCCTGCTGTGAATAATTTTGTGGAAGGCTAGTTGAATAGTGTAAGGTAGAGTCGTCAGCATATGAGTGAATGGGGCTGGAGGTGCAGCTGAGAAGGTCATTAATGAATAATAGGAAGAGAATTGGAGATAGGACAGAACCCTGAGGAACACCGGAGTTGATAAGTTGAAGAAGTGAGCGGTGGCCATCCACAACCGCAGCTATGGAACGGCCGGAAAGGAAATTAGAGACAAAGGCACAGATGGAGGGATAGAAACCGTAGGAGGGTAGTTTGGAAATAAGGGATTTGTGCCAGACTCTATCAAAGGCCTTCGATATGTCTAGCGCAACAGAAAAAGTCTCACCGAAGTCCCGAATAGAGGATGACCAAGAGTTAGTAAGATAAGAAAGAAGATCACCAGTAGAGCGGCCCTTAAGGAAGCCATACTGGCGGTCTGAGAGTAGGTTGCGGGAAGATAAATGCTCAAGAAATTTTGAGGCAAGAATAGTTTCAAAAACTTTAAAGATGCAAGAAATGAGAGCAATTGGACGATAGTTGGAGGGTTGAGAGCAGTCACCCTTCTTTGGGACAGGTTGAATGAGAGCAAACTTCCAGCAAGAAGGAAATGCGTTAGAGGAGAGACAGAGACAGAAGAGTTTGCTTAGGCAGGGAGTCAGCACGGAAGCACAGTTTTTGAGTACAATAGGAGGAACACCGTCCGGTCCGTATGCCTTTTTAAGAGTTCAGCTTTGTCAGAGGAAGAAGTGATAACATAGTGAGCCTATCGGTGGGTGTTGCTGATTGGTGACACAGCGAGGAACTCACTACTTGTTAAGGTAGTGACGGGTTTTGTCAGTTGTAAATATGATGGTGCTGGTGGGTAACACAATAGGTCGTCAGTGGGTAACATGACATTCGAGGATCCTACGTCCCCAGGTTTTGCCTCAGGGTGCACAAACATGCTTTTAGGAACAGCCATGCTGGAACTGAAGTCAACATCTATTGCTACCTGCTAGATAGGTAAGAAGGCTTGGTCAGAGATTCTGGAAGATAAGCTGAAGGCAAGAATGGTGTTTGTGCAAATGGTAAAGCAGGCATTATGTCCTTGTAGCATGCAGGCACACGCTGGGTATTTACAGTTTATAGTAATTTAAGTCTCCAATGATACAAATGTGCTTGATTCATAGTTCTATTGCATAAATTTCATTCATCCAACAGAAATACGGCTTAAGTTACATATTAGTATTTGTAAAACAAAGAAAGCCATGTTCACAGTCTGTCGAGTGAAGATAATAAACTATAACACCCATGTTAGATTATAGATTATAAATAATTTGTTGTTTTTTAAAACACTAAATAAAGACTTCAATACTTGCAGTCAATATTCAGAGGTAAACACATGTATTATTCTGGTACTAATGCCATACTTGACTTCAATTACCAGAGATGGTGTTTACCACAATATCTACAGCCTGGAGAAACATGTCCAGTATGGTGCACTAACAATATATAAGGGAGTGTATATCATTTGATTGAACTGAAGTAAGATTAATTAAGCAGATAATTATATAGGGCCAGTTTCCAGGATACAGCTGGATCCAAATAAACTAATTAAGGTGTTCATCCCATTGCCATTAGTTACTGGCATAACACTTGAAGGGATGAATCTAATCCTTTAAATAGCTAGCTAGCAAGCAAGATTTCGATCTATCTCTATATCTCCATGACTCTCCCCAATACAGTGTTGGTGATGTTGGTGAGTGTGACATCACTAGCTACCATCAGCTGTGACCGTATGATCGGTGTGGTGCGGCCGTTTCACCAACACCTTAAGAAATGGCAGTCCATCACCATCATCATCATCATCTGGTTGTCCTCAGCCATGCTTGCCATCCCCTGGGGCATCTACAGAGTCTATACGGTACCAACATCAACCTCACTTTTTAACATATTAATAATAACAATATTGTTATTATAAATATAATTATTATCATTATATTTAACAAAAAGATATCAGTAATAAAATACTTGACTGTCGAAGATGCAGGAGAGAGAGAGAGCTGCACTGAATGCGGCCATCAAGTGAAAATTTATAATGAAACAACAACTTACTACGGATGAATGCCCTCCAAAGCTCTATTCACATTACTTACAGTATTGCACCTTGCAACATTATTATGTTAGTATGTTCCATTGTGAAAACAATAACTATCAACAATTTTACGCATTCAATTTCATAAGTGACTTCTCCGCAAATGCACTAGATCTATGAAGAACTTACCATAGAAGCAGACAAGTTTCATATTTTAGACCAAGGCACAATTATTTTGGTCACTAGAGACGAAAGTAGATCATAACCCAGTTTTCAACAATCCTTCATGTATATACTATCTTAATACAATCCATTAAAATATTATTATACAGTACTACTTAAATTTAAGATGTAATATGTATACCTTCCTGATAAATTTCATCAAGAATTTGCCATAAAAAAGAGTGGACTTTCACCTCAGCAAAACGTTTGTAGTCATCAATTAAGTATTTTTCGCTTATATGCAATTATTGTTATATGAATAAGAAAAAAATACACAAAACACCAACTCTTTCAGTTACCCGACCAGATAATAAACCCGAAGTCTCTACTCCTAATATTATATTTTATATGAATATTAAATCAATGGTCATTCATTGGCTGACAAAAAATCACCTCTATAAGAGTTTTTTCTTCAAAACGTTCACACAGTACACATATATTATCTAACACTATATACATATAATAAAAAGAGAGTATTGTATACTAAAGTATATAACCCTATCAAATAATATCTTAGATACACATTACCGTGCTGAAGCCAATGCTACCGGCCATATTTAAATGCTAGCACAGCGTGCACTTCGTCTCACTGCCAGGTTGAAACTGAAGTCTCACTCTCTCCCTATCAAACCAAACTGAAATGATTACTGATTACGGATTACTGATATTTACTATAGGATGTAAGGTATCTTAAAATAACCCCCTAGAAATACTTTCTCTAAAGTATCTATTTCTTTATCCTCCCCTTTTTCCCCAGCTAACCTAATCCCACAAGGACCCCAATGGAAATACGCCTTACAGCCTTATTGGGCTATCCTTAGTTGGAATTATGCAAGGCTGGTACATGTCATATTTGTAACATACTATATGGTACCAACTCTGTAAATTGCTAACTGAATAAATATTATTATTATTATTATTATTATCGACCAGGGGGGTGGGGGGGGGGGGGGGGGCTGAGGTTGACTCAAACCAATGTTGCCACATGTTTTATCCAGCTTGCTACTACCAAAATGTATTCTAGCCCAAGAAATACGCAATTTGAGTATTCGGTTCACAATCAATTGCTTTCTAAAGTATCCAATACTCGAATCGAATCGCGTATTGGTGCATGTAGGGACACCCTTCACGAATACGCGAATCGAGTATTGGAGCTTTAGAGACTTAAGCTTTAGACTAATAGGGTTAAAACCTCCCCACCTCTCTCTCTGTCTCAGAGCTTCTCGTTGGGATTGTAAGATCTGTGTGGACAATGTATCTGTGCAAATTTATGTCTATGTAAATATGAAAAATCTCTCTACCAACCTATCTAGCCCCTGCTTTTCTCTCTTTCCAGGTACATATATGGCAAGACATGACCCAGACGATCTGTGGTGAGAGCGACAACATCTACATTTGGTGGATTGTGGCTGTGATCGGACTGACGTGGCTGCCGCTCATCATCATGGTCATCAGCTATGCCACCATCCTCATCTACTTCAAACACAAGAGCTTCCGCAGCTCCGTCAGGAATGGTTAGTCGCTCAGGGGTGTTATAGCTTCTTCAATAGTTTAATGATAACGTAGACAAGACAAAAACAGTGAGGGTGTTAACTTGACACTGGTAATACGTAAATTAAATGAATTAGTAGAAGTAAGTAATATGTTCACAAATTTTTTATTTTTTCAATTATTGGGGATGCACTCTGGTTCGAGAATGCGTTCCGGTTTACGCCACTTGAGATGTACAGTACATACCCGCACAGCGCAGCCCCGAAACTTAACATACTGTGTTTTATAATAAAATTGAGCTTTAGAGTCACTGCATGTATGTATATATGTATATACTCAGGTATATACCCCATAGCTAGGGATGGTCGACTCGAAACAGAGTCCGAACCGAAACAACATTAAAGTGTCAAATTCTTAGGGTCCAGGACCACTTTCGCGTTCCCTCGCCCCTTACTCTGTCTCGTCTAGTAGGTGAATTTTTACAAGGGGAGGAGGATTCCTATCCACCTGCCCCCAGAAGGAAATGTAGGACAGTAACAGAGACAGACACAAACGGTTGAGGTTGGGTAGAGGATGCCAAACCTCACTCTGGATAGGACCAGCCCTGACTTTAGAGTCACTATTTTTGCAATTAAGTTGCAAATTTGTAATACTCCCAGTAAAGGAAATAACATATATCTTTGATCCAAAAGATGGGCATAAGGCTGTAATATATTAGATAATTACCGGTAGGAAAAAATATCTGTATATAGGAGACTCCTCCCAACCGCATACTGCCGTATATCATTATCACCATTATTATTAATCCTATTACGATTTGCATTGCTTCATTAAAATCAGCATGAAAGCTAAATTAGAAAACACTGAAAGTTTAGTAAACCACTCGAAATCCTTTTGGACTAAAGAACATAATCTGAAAATGTGTATATATCTTGCACCAAATGCAGTCTTGTAGCAAATGGCACTAAATGTATTTCACAGTTTACACAATTTAATTGCAAAAATATAATTCATATAAAATAACAAAAATAGTAGAGAAGTTAATGAATCAAAGGGAACGATAACCTCTAAAAAAAGGTTCTGAAAAGAAATGAAGCTATACTTTCCCAGATTAAAGTAGGAAAAGTTAAGCAGGTTTTTAACTTGCGTTTGACCATAACAGTCTGGTCGTGAGGATGGTAATGGTGATAATAGTAATAGTGGTGATGATAGCAGTAAGGATAATAGTGACGGTGAGAGTAATACCGTCACTATTATTGATATATGACACTAAATTTGATGCTGATTACTGCTTTGCTGCTGCTGAGGTTAATGAATATGATTGTTATGCTTGGGGCTTTCATTTCCTGCTGCTAATGATGATGATGCCGTAAACACAATAACGATGACGACAATGATAAACTATATGCATAAACAAAACTATAGTCCATTCATTATAAGTAGGCCAGAAATATTAACCCCTAACCTCTGTAACTTAAAATGAGCCAGAGCGAATGGGCTGTACATTTCCACGCCTATTCCCTGGCTGACTCATCATTAATGGTGGGCATATTACCTAGATTAATTCAGTCGTTTTGGAGTTATGGAGGTCAGTGGTCAAGAGTTTTGGTCGAATTTTAATGGATAGACTATACAGTATATATCGATAATTCCCGATAATGATGTTGGTAGTGCTATGATATTTTCGTCTGTTGGTTACCATTGCAGATAATAAAAATGACAATGATGGTGGATGATGAAAATGACTGCTGCGAATATGTTCTTCTTGTCCAGATGCTAATGATAACAATGCCGATGATGATGATGATGATGATGATGCAAGAATAATGATGATGTACGAATAATAAAGATGGTGGATGATGTGAAAGTTGGATGCTGATAAAATAACCTCTACTATTATTTTTTCTGTTCCAGCTACTAATGATAACAATAATGATGATGATGATGAAGTATGACACAAATTAAGGGGAGATGGGTTACATTTTTGGTCGATTATTTCATGTATCTATTATTATTTGTTTTAAGTTTCCTCCCTAGACCTCCATCAAACTACAAAAACACATCAAATTAGATACCCCTTCTAGATAGATTTGTACTTTTTTTGGTAGAAAAATGTTCCGGCCGAAAGCCGGTTCTTCCAAATTTACAGGCTCACTATCGTTCGCCAGAAATAAAATCGACACCTAAATAGCACGAAAAGCCTAAATATTTGATAAAGAAATGGGGCGAAAGGTCTTAAAATCGCCAAACTAATGGGCCAAACGTCTTAAAATCTGAAAACTAATGGGGCTAAACATGAGGAAGAAGGTGACCAGAAAAAGGCCCATTTCTCCTTACCCCTATAACTAAAAACATAAACTGAATTCCCCAGAACACCCCGTCATGACCCACCTGAAGAAGCGGGTGGTGAAGATGATGTTCGTGGTGCTAGTGATCTTCATCGTCTGCTGGTTGCCGTTCCAGGTCCTCATGATATCCGACAAGGCCTTCCTAGATTACTATGGACAATTCAAGGACGAGGCGACCAAGACGGTGAGTGGGATGGTGATAGATGGGAGGAGTGGGTTGATGTTTGTGTCTATGTGTGTGATATGAGGAGTGGGTTGATATTTGTATGTGTGTGTGATGTGAGGAGTGGGTTGATGTGTGTGTGGTATGAGGAGTGGGTTGATATTTGTATGTGTGTGTGATATGAGGAGTGGGTTGATATTTGTATGTGTGTGTGATATGAGGAGGGGGTTGATGTGTGTGTGGTATGAGGAGTGGGTTGATATTTGTATGTGTGTGTGATATGAGGAGTGGGTTGATATTTGTATGTGTGTGTGATATGAGGAGTGGGTTGATGTGTGTGTGGTATGAGGAGTGGGTTGATATTTGTATGTGTGTGTGATATGAGGAGTGGGTTGATGTGTGTGTGGTATGAGGAGTGGGTTGATATTTGTATGTGTGTGTGATATGAGGAGTGGGTTGATATTTGTATGTGTGTGTGATATGAGGAGTGGGTTGATGTGTGTGTGGTATGAGGAGTGGGTTGATATTTGTATGTGTGTGTGATATGAGGAGTGGGTTGATAATTGTATGTGTGTGTGATATGAAGAGTGAGCTGAGTTTCGTAAGTGTATGTGTGATATGAGTATTGGGTTGGTACGTGTCTGTTGTAATAATATTGGGTTAAGTGTGTGTGTGTGTGTGTACTCACCTAATTGTACTCACCTAATGTGTGTGTGTGTGTGTGTGTGTGTGTGTGTTTGTGTGTGTGTAATAATAATAATAATAAACGGTTTATTAAAGAATGGCAGCCTCATGAGCTGAAAATACACATTTTACAATTAGTGGATGAACATGAGATGTACAGATATGAAAATGGTAAGCTCAGTTTACAATGGGTGAGTATAATATACTTTACATTAAAACAAGAAATTAATACAATAATTATGCTAGTGTAAAATACAAATTATCATAAATTAAACATGAGAGTAACTGATTTACAGTGCATATACAGTACACATTTATTTTACTCATATATATACAGCACATACATATATACGCATACGTACACACATACATATACGCATATATATATATACATACATATATAAGAACATAAGAACATGCAGTAAGTGTGCACATGCCCGCATACATAAACGCTCACGTATGCAAACAAACATACATACATACAAAAACTGTTCTGGTAGGGTCAGGTGAGGCTAATAATGGGAGTTAAATCCTTGGGAGAGATTAAATGAGGGAATTGGAAAAGGGTTAATGGGGCAACGGACTGTAGGTCAGGTAAAGCCAATTAGAATGGAATGTCAAACATCGGAAGAGATCAAATGAGGAGTTTGAAAAGGGTAAAGGCGAAACGGCCTATGGGTCCGTACAGGTAGGGTCAGGTAAAGCCTACTACAATGGGAGGTAATCCTCGGTAAAGAACAAAAGAAGAATATAAAATAAGGAGAGACAGCTGGGGGGAATTATAGTATATGGGACATTCTTCAGTGTAGGTGTGTGTGTGTGTTTGTGTGTGTGTGTTTGTTTGTTTGTTTGTGTGTGTGTGTGTGTGATAGAATACTCTCAGCCGGGCTCGAGCCTCGAACCACAAACAGTATACACCCATATGTGTGTGTGTGTGTGTGTGTGTGTGTGTGTTACTCAGTTACTTGTTCGTCAAGGGGAATCCACGCAATGCGAGCTAAGCTCATTATTATCGCGCCTCCTTAACTGGGAATGTATTGCGTGAAATGCATGTTAAGTGTTTTATGTACTGTTGGAATGGCTGTGGATGTGTGTGTAGTCTGTATTTAGCCAATTGGCGACAACGGAAACGAAGGCTTAGGGTGGATCTGTATGGTACCATTCTCACTATAGACGGTACCGTCTCGCCCGAAGGCTTAGGTAGCCATCAGCTTAGGTGAACCATATGATACCCATCTCGCCTTGTACCATTTTTGCCAACCCCAGATGGGACGTCACAACGTCGTCCACTTATTCCAGGTACCTATTTACAGCTAGGTGAACTGAGGCTAACACATGAAAGGAGACAAGCCCAATTTGTCTCCGCCCGGCCGGGGGATTGAACCCCCGACCCCTCGTGTGTGAGACGAGAGCTCTACCTACTAGGCTACGGGCTGTGTGTGTGTGTGTGTGTGTGTGTTTATTCAAATATCTGTATATAAGGGTCTATTTGGACCGATAGTTTCGTAATGCGTGAGCTTGGACAGTTCTAGCAGAGCTAAGGACAGTCTACTGATTATACTACTGTATAATTATATTATTGTTTGAGTACTGGCGTGTCATTGCTCCACAAAAATGTCTGCATGTTACCATTTTACAAACTGCTCCTAGCCAAACGAAAGTGTGTTTTTTTTTTAGTAAAGTTGGACATGGAGCTCACGGGTCATGGGGGGAATATCCAAAATTCGCAAAAGAGAATTTTGGAGGATACATTTTTGGGAGTATGGGGGACCTAGAAATTGATAATGTTGTGCCTTATGAATCAATAGGCTACAGTATGTATGTATGTATATACTCAGGCACATACCCCAAAGCTGAGGGTGGCCGACTCGAGACAGAGCCCGAACAGAAACAACATTTAAAGTTCCAACAACATTTAAAGTTCCAATTCTTAGGGTCCTGAACAACTTTCGCGTTCCTTCGCCCCTTTCTCTGTCTCGTCTAGTGGGTGAATTTTACAAGGGGATGAGGATTCCTAGCTCCCGCCCCATGAAGTAGGACAACTAGTACAATAAAAGAGATAGACAGAAACGGCTAAGGTTGGGTAGATTATGCTAAACCTCACTCTGGACAGGACCAACCTTCACCCATTTAGTACTATAGCATATTTTACGTTTCACAGTCAAACATTGCTCGGCTAATGTGGTAAATCCTGCAAAAGATGTTTGTTCCCTAACGAGGGGAAGGCGGGAACCCTTGAACTTAAACATTGGAAGGGAACGGCTTTATCATAGGTTGTATGAACAGCAAATGTTTTGCTTTGAAAAACAGCCAAGTTATGGAGATACAATGAGTTAAGAAATAATAAAAAATGGAAGCTATCGGTACCATAACAGATATACTGGGAATATAAGCAGCTGATAGGTATATTTCTACATGTATCGCTATTCATTTGACCTCTTCAGAGATACGAGGACCTACTGACGGTGAGCCAATACATGATCTACGCCAACCCAGCCGTCAATCCGGTCATCTACGGCCTCATGCACCAGACCTTCAGGAGGGCCTTCAGGGTCACCTTCCCGTGCATCTTCAAGAGAAAGGTCAGCCAGCGGTGATAGGGAGACTTAGTTAGGCCTAGGTCGGGATCATACCAGATCTTTTATCGTCATGTTTTATCCGCTATTTTATTATGTTTATGCAAATATATAACTGGATATGGAGAATTATGCTTGTCGTATAAAACTATATGGAGAATTATGCTTGTCGTATAAAACTATATGGAGAATTATGCTTGTCGTATAAAACTATATTTAAGAAGTTGACAGATCAGAGTTGTTGGAAGCTTAAATTAACATAATTGAAACTAACCCAACATACTGAAAACAAATACCAAACTTCAAAGTCAATTTTTCAAAGTAAGTTATTTATTTGTCCGAGTAACGTACAAACTTATAATGTATATACACAGTATACATTGAAGTAAACCATATACTGGCCATGTTTGTTCAGCCAACGTCTCTTATACAAACTTAATAAGCATAAACTAAACTAATGCAACTTAAGGAGGGTCACCGTTTTTTTTTTTTATCTTTCTCTCCTTTTCTCACTTTCCCTGGCTTGTATCCATTCGGCCCCATTCAGCCAACTGTTTTAAGACGCTTATCCCCATCCAGGTGTCGATTTCTTCCTGGCGAGCGATAGCGAGTCAGCATTGTATGGAGAAATCCGGCTTCGCCGGAGAAATTTTTCTATCGAAAAATGTATACATTTAGCTTGCTGTCAAAACAAAAATATATATATGCTGGCTCGCTACCGCTCGCCAGGAAAATATTGACACCTACTGTAGATTTTTTTTTTTTTTTTTTTTCTATATTCCAACTACTCCCTCTCGGGCATAGTCTGATAGCCTTTACACTCAACCGCTGAACACGGTGAGGCCCGTGAGGTCTTTCTCCAGTCTAGGGAGTGAGACATGTGAAGCTTCACGGCTCGAAGCATCTCCATCTCTGAAGCCGCCTCGCCTCTGCGCTTCACAGTCTTACCCCCACAGATTCGGACCCTCACTCTCAGAACGCCACCTATTGAGCAATTAACTCACTAGGCATTGCCCCCCTGTAGCATATTTTTTAATATGGGAATATTCATACAATGCTATTTAATCAGGGAACAATGAGGGTATTTTTTGGCATTTCGGTGTGCTGTGGTAATGCACTGATACTCTAGGTACAGCACAAATTCCATCCCAATATTATCTTCCCATTGACATATTGGGATTCGAACCCAGGTCCATTGGATTACCAGTCCAGTGGCAAGACCACTCTGCCACACCTCCCCTTCTTCTATGCATCTTCTATGGAGGTAAAGTCTTAAAACAGTAGGCTGAATGGGGCCGAATGGATACAAGCCAAAGAGAGAGGGAGAGAAAGAGACAAAAAGCGAGGTGGGCTCCCTTAATAGAACAAGGGTAACTAAGCATAAACCTAACCTTACTCAGACATAAACTAAAAACTAATGTATCTCAAACCCCTTTTTACCGGCGACGTCTTTTACATTTTATTCTAGCTATATTTAGACGATGTTGTGCAGTTTAAGAAGGATCTGTGGTAGTAAAAAGGGTTACGTGAGATAGTTCGAAGCCTTTTAATTGCTGGAGGCCTATAACACTGAATAAAATCGTCTAATGGTAGCCATAATAAAGTTAAATGGACGGCACCGGAACTGAAAGGGTTACTAGAACAAGGTTAACCACGCATAACCCAACCTTACTAAGCTTATACTAAACTAATGCATCTTAACCCATTCAGTACCGGTGACGTCCTTTTACCTTTATTATAGCTTTTGTTATACTTTTGTATTCAGCTTAAAAAGGGCCTCCAGCAACTAACAGGCTAAAAACTATTCCACATAACCCTTTTTGCTACCACAGGTCCTTCTTAAAGTGCACACAATCGTCTATATATAGCAAGAATAAACGAATAATGACGTCGCCGGTACAAATAGGGTTAATAAGAAGTAATCTAACCTAAGGTAATTCAACAGTCCTCCTTGGTGCTGAGGAAAGGCCAGGGTCTGACGCGGTACATGTGGTCGGTCAAGTCAGCCACCTCACGCAACACTGATCCACATAGGTAAGTGGAAGGGGTGGAGGGAGTGGACTGAAGGCATTGGGTGAGAGTGAGAGAAGGAGTGGTATTGAACTGAGGGGAAGAAGTGCATTGGAGGGAAGAAATAATGAGAGAGATTTAAGGGGGAAGGTGAAGGGAGTGGTAGAGTGGATGGATGAGAGTGAGAGGATGAGTAGAAGTAAAAGAGTTGATAGAAGAGATTGGATCAGAGTGAGAGAATGCGTATAATTGAACTAAGTGGAAGAAGATCATTGTATGGAAGGAATAATGAGAAATAATATGGTGGAAGGGTGGAGGGAATGGAAACAGTGGAAGAGTGGATGGAAGAGAGTTGATGAGAGTGAGAGGAGGAGAAAAATTCAATTGAGTAGAAGTGGAAGAGTGGATGGAAGAGAGTTAATGAGAGTGAGAGGAGGAGTGGAATTCAATTGAGTAGAAGTGGAAGAGTGGATGGAAGAGAGTTAATGAGAGTGAGAGGAGGAGTGGAATTCAATTGAGTAGAACTGTAGAAGTGGAAGAGTGGATGGAAGAGAGTTAATGAGAGTGAGAGGAGGAGTGGAATTCAATTGAGTAGAAGTGGAAGAGTGGATGGAAGAGAGTTAATGAGAGTGAGAGGAGGAGTGGAATTCAATTGAGTAGAAGTGGAAGAGTGGATGGAAGAGAGTGGATCAGAGGGAGGATGAGTAGAATTGAACTGAGTGGAAGAAGATAATTGGAGGGAAGGAATAATGAGAAAGAATATGGTGGAAGGGTTTGAGGGACTGGAGAAAGTGGAAGAGTGGATGGAAGAGAGTTGATGAGAGTGAGAAGAGGAGAAAAATTGAATTGAGTAGAAGTGGAAAAGTGGATAGAAGAGAGTGAGAGGAGGAGTATAATTGAATTGAGTGGAAGAAGTGCATTGGAGGGAAGGAATCATGAGAGAGAATAAAGTGAGGCTAGTGAAAGAATTAAAGACAAGAATTCAAGACCTTATGGAGTTACATAGAGGGAAATGGAATAAATAGACGTAATGGAAGGACTGATAATCTGTGTGTTGATGAAAAGCCAGTGTCTGAGGCGGTGTATGTGGTCAGGAAAGTGAGAAATAAATGCAGAATGTGGAAATTAAAGCTGGGGATACAACTAACCCTTTTCAGTATTTGAGGACACCTTTTCATTGTACTCTTACTAGCATTAGACAATTTCACTCAGGTTTGGAAAGCCATCTAGGAATCAAAGGGGTAACAACTTTCTCAAATAACCTTCTGACAAACACAATTCCATTCTAATCTGAATAAAATCGTCTACTAACAAACAAATTAAAACAAAGAACACGGCAATCTATCTTGAAGGGGTTAAGGATATGAGGAGAGGGAGGGCATGGGTGTATGAAAGCTATTGGGTATTAATAGCCAATACATGGAGGAAAGGTTGAAGACCAGGAAAGGTGAGGGTTGGGAATGGAGAGCTGATAATAAAGGTGCCATAAGAAGAGTGGACACAGGTGCAGCAGCGGGGAATTAAATGGAATTATGAAAGAAAGGGAGACCAAACTGGAATCCAGGGGGGAGATAAAGAATGAAGACGTTAGAAGGATGAGTTTTGAATGTTTAAAAGGTAAATGTTACGGTTGACTGGCAGAGATACCTGACGTTGTCCATATAAAGAAAATGCCTGAATAATTATGGCATGGCTCACTCAATTTCGACTAGGTAGGTGCAGAACCAAGTATGCATCTTCTATTTAATCATATCTTTATATATATATATATATATTCAAATGTCAAGACTTGAGGATAGGGGTAGGGGAAGCGATCCCTCACCCTCCCATGAAGTGGTTCAAATGGCATTAAAAAACTTTTTAAATTAATTCTTCTTACTCGTGGAAATTTTCAATTACTTAGGCTATGGTCATTTACAAAATATAAACAGACAACTTAACACTGATAAATATTATAATGATTCAGATAAATAGTGTAGGAATATTATTATAACCGAAAAAGATGTGGAACTAAGACTTGATTGTGGAAAGGAAATATTGACATTATAATATATAAATTATATGAAGAGAAAATAGTGGAGTGGACGGAAGACATTTAAAGAGATTTTGAACACATAATATATATCTATGCACCAAATAAAGCAGATTTGAGCAGCTGGGAAAAGAAAAGCATTAGGAAGTGAAGACTATTTGAGATAATAGGTAGGGTCAGCAATTAAATGTGACATTCAGATGATACAATAGAGAAGTGAAAGGAGACCATAGAAAGAGCAATACTGAACAAAGGAGACGAAATCTATATGGCATTATATTTTGTATATAATTCAAGAATAATCAATTCAAATCCCTAGAAGTAATTAAATGATGCTACATATATAGAAGATTAGCTCATCATGACATATATCATTTAATGTCTTTAGCTTTCTCTACGACACAAACTATATTACTATCATTCTTGTCAAATGTATTATAATTATCAACATTCTTACAGAGTACCATCCAACACAGTCCAGCAGGCTTCCTCACTCTCTGAAGTGTCACCGGCCCATGGCAACAGTTCCAAGACGTCTACGAAGAAAGCCGTTAACTTCAAAACTCTCTCGCAGGACTCGACCAAAAATATGTTGAAAAGAAAATCTAGTCCCCTAATTACTCCCTGCCCCTACATGGCCAAGCGGAAGAAGGTTAGGACAAATCGTGCCCCTGGAAAGTACAACGATCACCCGAGGGGGACATTTGAGAATGGACTTTGCAAATGTGGTGCTAAACGATGCCAATGTCACACAGTGAGTACAGTGTGCGAATGTCGGGGAGTGGGTAAGACGGGCGTGGTAACTGTGACTGTGAGTGAAGTGAGTCCTGCTACGTACACCAACGAAGGCTTTGTGACAGACTTACCCCCGCGGACATTTTCTATCATAAGCACGGGTGCCCTTGGGAGCCTCATCACCCAGGTCATTGTGGAGGAGAACTCGAGTGATGTTGAGAAGGAAAGAATTTTGTAGGGACACGGAGACAGGTGTAAAATTAGGTAGTATTGTAAAGCAGGTGTAAATGATCAGCAATACGCTTGGAGCAGCGCAAAGTCCAACAGAGACGGATTGCTTCCTATCAAAGGAAACATTGAGAGAATCAAGGTCAGCTAGTCGTTATACAGATCCAATTCCCAAATTGAAGAAGAATGATCAGAAACTCAAGTGAAAAGAAGGAAACAGTGTCCAATAAAGCAAGCCAATTGTTATTCATAGTCTAGCTTCGTACACCATTGAAGGGTTTATGAGGGACCTGGCATCGTGAACCTTCTGCAGGGTGAGCACAGGGACCCACGGGAGTCTCATTATCCAGGTCACTGTGGAGGAAAACTCGAGCGAGAAGGAGAGAATTTTGCTGTGAAACGGAGGCTGGGGTAAAACTAGATCGAATTATAAAGTGAGTGTAATTATCCTGTCTTTCACCTTGAGTGCAAAGTCCAATAAAGATTTCTACTTTATGAAGAAACATGGAAAGAAATAGCCACCTATTTGGAGGACGGCCCTAACTTCCAAGTTGGAGGAGAATCAGAAACCTACAACATAAATAATGATTACAAAAAATAGATAAAGACTGAAACATAATAGGAAAAGTGCCCTACAAAGCAAGCCATTCTTCATCCATAGTCCTGATTCATACACCAAAGAAGGCTTCGTAGAAGACCTGCCAGCGGAAGCACAGGGAACCTCATGTTACTGTGGAATAAAACTAGAAGGATGTTGAAAAGGAGAAAATTTTATAGGGACAGAAATGCAGGTGTAATATTAGGCTATATAATAGAGTGATTGTACATCCTGGAAAACACAAATGTAAACTACTAAAGACAATTGTGTATCGAAGAAAACATGGACTCAAAGCCAGCCAGTTGGTAGGCATGCGGCACCCTAAGTGGAACATGCGAATCAGTAATAGACTAAACATTTGAAATAATAAGACAGATAGAAACTGAAACACAGATAACCAAGCGCCAAACAGAGGAAACAATAATTATTTATTCATAGTCCCACTTTGTGTACTAGTAAGGGCTTCGTGAGAAACCTGTAAACGAGCAGATTTTAGTGCCTCAAATTGCTAGTTCAGTACAATAAAGTGGTACTATACTGTATATACTGTATATATTATCAGGACGCATTTTTCCCATATTTTTTACTACAATTAGACGAATTGCTTCAGTTTAGATTGGAATTTTGCAAGTCAGAGGGTTAATTGAGGTAAACTTTACCTCTGGTTCCAAGAGGCCCTTTTAAAGTTGAGTAAAATAATCGAAATTGCTAGCCATACTAAATGAAGAATGCGTCCTCAGAAAGGGTTAACAAGTGATTTGTTTAACTATTGGTCAGTGAAGCTTGAACATATATGGTATAATAAGTAAGGTGAGTATTAATACAATTTTATAAAGAAACTTAGATATACATACAGGTATATACTTTACAATTTACTTTGATATTAAAGTTTGCAAGAAAAAACAGTTGCTTGTTTTATTTCGCTTCATAGAGTCTCCAGCTAATGCTACGCGTTCCAATCACCTTAACCCTTTGAGTATCAGTGACGCTTATCATATTTTATTCTAGCTATATTTAGACGATATTATGCAGCTTAGGAAGGATCTGTGGTAGTTAATAGGCATGGTTGAGATAGTTTGAAGTCTTATTGTTGCTAAAGGTCCTTCCTAATCTTAATACAATCGTCTAATGGTAACCAGAATAAAATTAAAAGGACGTCCCTGGTACTGGACGGGTTAAGGGGGGTTTTCTGGACCACACTCTCCCTCATATTTACCATTAGTCTTTAGATTTAAAACAAATTACCCTATTAGTTAGGCGATTTTAAGACCTTTCGTGTCTTTAAGGTGACGATTAATTTCTGGCAAGCGATAGCGAGCCTGTGATTTAGGAGGAACTGAGCTTTGGTCAGGAATGTACAAATTTATCTCGAAGGGGTATTTTTAAATCTTAAGGAGTCTGGAGAGTACACTAATTAAAAAAATACAATGGAAAATACAAACCTCCCCTTAAATGAATATTGCTAGTGATATACTCATCTAATATATGGATAGTAAATGAATATTGCTAGTGATATACTCATCTAATATATGGATAGTAAATGAATATTGCTAGTGATATACTCATCTAATATATGGATAGTAAATGAATATTGCTAGTGATATACTCATCTAATATATGGATAGTAAATGAATATTGCTAGTGATATACTCATCTAATATATGGATAGTAAATGAATATTGCTAGTGATATACTCATCTAATATATGGATAGTAAATGAATATTGCTAGTGATATATTCATCTAATATATGGATAGTAAATTAATATTGCTAGTGATATACTCATCTAATATATGGATAGTAAATCATGTAAACAAATCAAGGGTAAATCACTAGCAATATTCCTTTAACTCTATTTGGTCTGAGGGAGGTCTTTTGTTAACCCTTGAGGATTTGGACTCGTTTTAACAGTTTCTTTGGGCTATCATTAGACAATTTTCGAACCCCGGTAGGATCAAATGCTTTAATTAATTTTATTGGGAGGTGTTTGGTGTTGGGAGTGAAATTAATAAATAAGAATTGTGTATGCAAGTGAGGTGGAAGGGCAGTGGGGAAAAGCAGAGCTAGAATGGGATAGGATGAGTTTCTAGGTATATGAGTGAAAGTGGTGGTGGTGGGTAGGATAAGGGACGCCGGCTGACGGATGACAGAAAAGCATGGGGGCGAGTTATTCGTGGCCACCGCCTCTGGAATCAAGGCGTCTGACAATATACAGATTGATAGATACACGAGTAGAGACTGAAAGGTAGACAGGCATATGTATAAAGAGATAACTAGATAGCCAGATTGAGAGATAAATACACAGATTTATAGATAGATAGATTGAAAGATAAATAGAAATAGACAGATTGAGACATCAAAATCGATAGATTGATTGATAGATAGATAGAAGATAGATAGATAGATGGGCAGACGGATAGATAGATACATTATAACCCACGTCTGAATTTTTAAAGAAGGAAAGTAAAATCTGGCCTGCAGTAAAGAGTCCAGGTTGAGCGTTGATAATCCGGCCTCAGCAGACTTAGAACGGATTTGAAGGAGCGCTTTTCAACGCAACATTAGACAGTAGGTTATATTATTAGGTGACAGGACTTATATATACGTTTAAGGGGAGGTTTCTACTTGAGATATTTTTTTCTGGACCCCTTTCTCCCTCATGTTTAGCCCCATTGCTTTTGAGATTTTAAGACGTTCGCCCTAGTAGTTTTGACATTTTAAGACATTTTGCCCCATTTCTGTCAATTTTAAGACCTTTCGTGCCATTAAGGTGTCGATTTTTTCCTGGCGAGCGATAGCGAGCCTGTAATTTAAGAGCAACCGGCCTCCGGCCGGGAAATGTTTCTACCGAAATATGTACAAATTTATCTTGAAAGGGGGTCTAGGGGGTGTAATTTTAAGCTTGATGAAAACGTAGGGAACAAACTAAATACCTCCCCTTAACCCAGAAAGCCTCCAACGCAAGATATCAGTGAATGAAGAGGGTTTTTATTATTTACTTTGATTTCTTTATTACTATAATATATATTTGTTTAGTTTGCCCCCTACCCCTAAGACCCCTAAGACCTCCATTCGAGATAAATGTGTACATTTGTTGGTAGAAATTTGTTCCGGTCAAAGGCCAGTTCTTCTTAAAATGCAGGGTAGCTATCACTCGGCAGGTAAAAATTACACTTAATGGCACGAAAGGTCAAAATACTGACAAAGAAATGGGAAGGAATGTCTTAAAATCGCCAACCTAATGGGGCGAACGTCTTAAAATCTTAAAACTAATGGGGCTAAACATGAGGGAGAAGGGGGTCCAGAAAAAACATGGACTTTCCCTTAAGACCACATATAATACGAATCGTTTTTCAAAAGTAAAAGATCGCGAAATGTTAGCCTAAATATAACTAATATCCTAATACAAAAAAAAATACAAAAAATACTCTAATCTTTCCCATAATTCATATAACCCCCCCCCCCCAAAAAAAAAAAAAAAAAAAAAAAACATGAATAAAATCTCTCAGCCAGGTTTGGAGAAAAAAAACCCACCCAGCGCAAGCTTCGACTTTTCTGTCTTTTTAATTATAATGAGTCAGTGGCAGCTGTGACACTCTTTTGGACGGCTGACTGGCACCGGGTTTATTTTACTGAGTTTGTAAAGGTGAATACAAATGTGCCAGGTAAGAATTCTGATAATATTTCAACTATTAAGCAAAAAAGCGTTGTGCCGGGTAAGGAATTCATAACACATACTGCATCCGTGACATTCTTTCCATTATATTCTGGCAACTATTAGACGGTTTTACTCGGCTTAGGAAGGATGTCTACGCGTTAAAGGGCTACAGACTATCTCAATTCATCCTTTTAGCTACCATATATCCTTCCCAAGCTTCATAAAATCGTCTAAATGTAGCTGAAATAAAAAAACAAAAAGGCGTCGCTGGTACTGTAAGGGTTAAGGGGGTACTACTCGCCTTTTCTGGACCCCCTTCTCCCTCATGTTTAGCATCTTAGTTTTGAGATTTTAAGACGTTCGTTCCGTTAGTTTGGCTATTTCGAGACCTTTCGCCTCATTTTTGTTTTATCAATATTAAGACCTTTCGTGCCCTTAGTGTTGATGTTTTCCTTGCGAGCGCTAGCGAGCCTCTAATTTTAGAAGGAACCGGCCTTTGGCCGGAACAGTTTTCTACCGAAAAATTTAAAACATTATCTTAAAAGGGGGGTTGGGGGGGTCTAGATGGTATTTTTCTAAGCTTGATGGAGGTATAGCGAGGAAACTCAAAATTAAATAAATAAATATATAGACCAAAAACCCAGCACTATCCCCTTAATTAAACTATTCGGGAAATATATATTCTGTGATTATTTGCTAGGCTTGCTTTCCATGTTTACTGTAAATAATCAAGGGTAAATATATAACACTGATAAAATAATGAAGCAGAGTATATTAACCCCTTTACGTCCTTTAAACTATATTTTGGCTACTATTAGACGCTTTTATTCAATTTAGCAAGGGCCTCCAGCAATTAACAGGCTTCGAACTATCTCATTTAACCCTTTGTACTACCACAGATCCTTCCTAAACTGCACACAATCGTCTAACAATAGCTAGAGTCAAATATAAAAGACGTCGCCAGTACAGAAGGGGTTAATGATCATGTTTATATATTTGTTTTATTCATATATATTAGATGGATTTATATCTACCGAAATACCTGCAAGCGGGTAAATTATCAGACACCTTACTTACCCTATTATCAGACACCTTACTTACCCTATTATCAGACACCTTACTTACCCTATTATCAGACACCTTACTTACCCTATTAATTCAAACCCATATTTCTCTTACACTGACTATATCCTACGTGTAAAGAGTGGTAGCAAAATTAGTCATTTGGATATAGGACACACATTTAAGGGGAGATGGACCGTTTTTCTGGCCCTCCTTCTCCCTCATGTTTAGTCCCATAAATTTTCAGATTTTAAGAAGTTCGACCTATTAGTTTGGCGATTTTAAGACCTTTCACCCCATTTCTTTTGTTCAATATTAGAACATTTCGTGCCATTTAGGTGTCGATTTTTTCCTGGCGAACGATAGCGAGCCTGTAATTGTAGGAGGAACTAGTCTTCGGACGGGACATTTTTCTACCGAAAAATGTACAAATCTATCTCGAAGGGGGGTCTAGGGGATGTTTTTTGAAGCTTGATGGAGGTCTGGTGAGAAAAATAAAAAATAATAAAAAGATAAATATATTAGCAAATAAAAAGCCCATCCCCCCCTTAACCATCACATTTATTGGAAATAATATGTTTACATGACATTGAACCAGTATGTAATGAGCAATGTGATGTTTGTGATCAATGTTCATACTGTACTAATGAACATATTTTCAAACTATTGTCTATTAACTTAAGGGGAGGTTTTTAGTTGATTCCCTAGACTTCCATCAAGCTTAAAATTACTCCCCCTTGACCCCCTTTCAAGATAAATTTGTACATTTTTCGGTAGAAAAATTTCCCGGCCAAAGGCCGGTGCCCCTTAAATTACAGGCTCGCTATCGCTCGCCAGGATAAAATCGACACCTAAATGGCACGAATGGTCTTAAAATTGACAGAAATGGGGCGAGGGTTCTTAAAATCGCTAAACTAATGGGGCAAACGTCTTAAAATCTCAAAAGCAATGGGGCTAACCATGAGGGGGAAAGGGGTCAAGAACAAAATCCCTCAAGTGGAGATCTCCCCTTAAATACTGTATAATTATGTTCTTTATACTTTACAGAAACTAGTAATCAGACAAATACATAATTTCATTGTATCCAATTGATTACTGCAATTGGCTATACTAATATTATACTACACATAATAACATATCGTAGGAATGAATACATGAAAACAACCAAAACACCCACAAACTAGCACTCTGACATTCAGTTACACACACACACACACACACACACACACACATGCAAACAATCTTCTTATTCTTCTTCCTCTTACTCACTCTCACTCTCACTCTCACTCTCTCTCTCTCTCAATTCTCTTTCTTAACCCCCCTCTCTCTCTCTCTCTTTCTTTCTCTCTCCACTCTCAATTCTCTTTCTTAACCCTCCTCTCTCTCTCTCTCTCTCTCTCTCTCTCTCTCTCTCTCTCTCTCTCTCTCTCTCTCTCTCTCTCTCTCTCTCATGTTGTCTGTACGGCGTGTGGTGGAAGGGGACATCATTGAGAAACATGCCCCATCTAAATACACTTAAGGGGAGACTGACCGTTTGTTTGGTCTATTAACTAATTTATTCATATATATTTTTAGTTTCCTCCCTAGACCTCCATCAAGCTTAGAAAAAAAAACCCTAGACCCCCCTTCAAGATAAATTTTTATATTTTTCGGTAGAAAATTTTCCCGGCTGAAGGCCGTTTCCTCTTAAAATGGCAGGCTCGCTACCGCTCGCCAGGAAATAATCGACATCTAAATGGCACGAAAGGTCTTAAAATTGACAAAGAAATGGGGCGAAAGGTGTTAAAATTGCCAAACTAGTGGGCCGAACGTCATAAAATCTGAAAGCTAATGGGGCTAAACATGAGGGAGAAGGGGGTCCAGAAAACGGTTTTCCTCCCCTTAACGGGGTGGGAGGACAAATGGAGAGGGTCGATCTGTTGTTACTAGGGAGACACGCTTGGGGAATATAGTTTGTATATATAACCCTTATTACCTAGTTCTTTTAGAATATATTCTTAGAAGTATTAGTAGACTATTTTGTGCAGTTGAAGAAGGATCTGTGTAGTAAAAGGTTAATTATTATACTATTCAAATAAATTATATTATAAATGAGTTATAATATACTGAAAGGATTGAGAAGATAATATGTAAGCGTGAAGAGGATATTAATACATCAAGTGAAGGTTTTGAGACTGTGGAACACATTTGTTGCTAGGTATCCAGAGTGCACATTTGTTGCTAGGTATCCAGAGTGCACATTTGTTGCTAGGTATCCAGAGTGCACATTTGTTGCTAGGTATCCAGAGTGCACATTTGTTGCTAGGTATCCAGAGTGCACATTTGTTGCTAGGTATCCAGAGTGCACATTTGTTGCTAGGTATCCAGAGTGCACATTTGTTGCTAGGTATCCAGAGTGCACATTTGTTGCTAGGTATCCAGAGTGCACATTTGTTGCTAGGTATCCAGAGTGCACATTTGTTGCTAGGTATCCAGAGTGCACATTTGTTGCTAGGTATCCAGAGTGCACATTTGTTGCTAGGTATCCAGAGTGCACATTTGTTGCTAGGTATCCAGAGTGCACATTTGTTGCTAGGTATCCAGAGTGCACATTTGTTGCTAGGTATCCAGAGTGCACATTTGTTGCTAGGTATCCAGAGTGCACATTTGTTGCTAGGTATCCAGAGTGCACATTTGTTGCTAGGTATCCAGAGTGCACATTTGTTGCTAGGTATCCAGAGTGCACATTTGTTGCTAGGTATCCAGAGTGCACATTAAGATAGAGTACGAAACCTAAAAATATACTAAGCAGGTGTGGTGTAAAGATAATCAAATCACCATGACCTGAGCAAGTACAATGCCCTTCACAAGTTCTGTTCCAGTCTGAGATTATATTATGTATGGTAGTAGATATAGTACAATTGAATTTAGAGTGTCATATCTTATGTAACAGTTTCATAAGGTGAATACATTACTGCAAAGCAAGGCACTCTCCTAATTCAATAATACTATTTTTACATTCATAAATAAAATCTCAAGAGAGGAACGGAACTTGTGCTAGTCTGAGAGGGTAGATTAGTTCCAAGGAATACAGTTACTTAGTATGTACAGTAAAGTGCGAATTGATGCATATGTAATACAACATGTCTACAGAAAAATACATTATTTGAAATAAAAATAACAACAATCAAATTAAGAACTTATAATCGTGTGTCGTGAGTTATATCAGAAAGATGAGACACAATTACAGTCAGACAGATAGACAGACATTGACTTCATAATTATATACATTACATAACATACATTAAATATGCTCAAAAATAGTCAACAGAACACTGACATAAGACCTTTTGTAATATGGTATTACTAAAAATAAGTACCTCAAGGATTATACAGACAAGTACTGTACATATTAAAAACAAAAAGTTAAAACATAAATCATGAACAGCATAGCGCAAGAAAATATATTTAATATCATGGTGGTCGGTGTGAAGTGGAGGGTCAATAATGGTTACGAGGGATAGACCCCGAGGAGAAAAAACTTTGCAACAAGTACAGAAAGTGATGGTAAAATAGATAATGAGCATACCAAGAGAATTCAGTTTAGGGGCCACCTAAAGGAAAGAATCTCTTGGAATAGAAAGGAATGCCAATTAAATCTCTGACTGTAATATCCAGTCCCAAATTGAATCCAATTGATTTAGGATAACCAGCCCATATACTGTATATATATATATATATATATATATATATATATATATATATATATATATATATATATATATATACTGTATATACACATATATATATATATATACATATACATATATATATATATATATATATATATATACAGTATATATGTTGGTGCCTTATCTCAAATTTTCCGCAAAACAAAATATCTGCCGCCTCCTTGTGACCTTCCTAAGCCGCCACCTCCGTGACCATGATTAAAGTCTGGACCTGAGGCTGGCAAGATTATTGCTTTTGAGGTTCACAGGGAAAGGGTAATTAGGGAGAGGCAGAACGAAACACCATTTCATTTTGCCTAGCTCTCCCACCAGACATAGGTTCCTTTTGCCTGCAGATTCGCTTATTAAGGGAACATGGGCCGGTTTTCTGGACCACTTTCTCCCTCATGTTTAGCCCCATTAGTTTTCAGATGTTAAGATGTTTGCCCCATTAGTTAGTCGATTTTAAAACCTTTCGCCCCATTTATACGCCAATATTTAGACCTTTCGTGCTATTTAGGTGTCGATTTTTTCCCTGGCGAACGATAGTGAGCCTGTAATGTTGGAAGAACCGGCCTTGGGCCGGGACATTTTTCTACCGAAAAATGTACACATTAATCTAAAAGGGGGATCTAATGGATGTTTTTTTTTTTTTTAATATGATGGAGGTCTAGGGAGGAAACTAGGAAAATAATGAATACATGCAAAAATCGCCCAAAAAGTGAACCATCCCCCCTTAACCCTTTGAGTACCAGCGTTATATTATATTCAGACGATATTATGCAGCTTAGGAAAGATATGTGGAAGTTAAACGGGTTGGGTGAGATTGTCTGAGGCCTTAGTATTGTTAGAGGTCTTTCCTAAGCTGAATAAAATCGTCTAATAGCTGCCAGAATATGCTGAAAAGGACGTCCCTGGTACTGAAGGGGTTAAATACTATGAAGTCTGGAGGAGGTCTCACTTATACCTCGTTCATTATAGGTAGGCCAGCAATCCTGACCCCTAATAACCTCTGTAACTCATAAACGGCTGGAGCAAATGGGCTGAACATATGCACACACCTCCTCCCTGGTTGACTCTTCCCAAATGGTAGACATATTGTCTCGATTACTCTAGTCGTTTAGGGGGAGGCAGACCGTTTTTCTAGACTTCCTTCTCCCCAATGTTTAGCTCCACTAGTTTTGAGATTATAAGATGTTCGGCCCATTAGTTTGGCGATTTTAACACCTTGCGTCCCATTTCGTTGTCAATGTTAAGACCTTTCGTGTCATTTAGGTGTCGATTATTTCCTGGCGAGCGATAGCGAG
>JBAKBP010014895.1:0-57395 GCA_037953745.1 Lithodes maja
CTCGCTTCCTTCCCTCCTTCCTTACTTCTTTCCTTCTCCTTTCCTCGCTTCCTTCCCTCCTTCCTTACTTCTTGCATTCTCCTTTCCTTGCTTGCTTCCTTCCTTCCTTCCTTCCTTCCTTCCTTCCTTCTTTCCTTACTTCTGTCCTTCTCGTTTCCTCGCTTCCTTCCCTCCTTCCTTACTTCTTTCCTTCTCCTTTCCTCGCTTCCCTCCCTCCTTCCTGCCTTCTCCTTTCCTTCCTTCCTCCCTCCCTCTCTCCCTGCCACATACCCTTCTTGTCATTGATTGAACCACCCAGCCAATAATTTGTGCCGTAATACCAAACTTCTTCCCTGTGTCTACATTCCACAATGCTCACTCTGGCTTTTGATCTCTCTCTCTCTCTCTCTCTCTCTCTCTCTCTCTCTCTCTCTCTCTCTCTCTCTCTCTCTCTCTCTCTCTCTCTCTCTCTCTCTCTCTCTCACCTATCCGAAATATTGCAAGAAACCCTCAATGCTAACGAAAGCATAATACTAGGAGACTATAATCTACCTAACATTGACTGGTGCCTTATGACATGGAATAGTTACAACTCGCAAAAAATTATGAATTTCATAAAAGACAATTTTCTACATCAAAGTGTTTTAGCGCCGACACGGGAAACCAACATACTAGATCTCGTTATCAGTACAAATGAAAGCTTGATATATAAACTTGACATCGGTGACAAAACAAGTAAAGTATGGGATAATTTTAAAGATATATTCATGAGTGCTCAGAATAAATACATACCCACTAAACTTAAACTAAATACTGGTAAAAACAAGCCTCCCTGGTTCAATAAGAATATTTGCAAGGCGCTAAGGGAAAGGAATACATATCATAAACTAACTAAAAATTACATAAATAATGAAACTGGAGCTATCTAAACAAAAACAAAGTAGAAAACAAGTAAACAAATAATTAGGACTGAGAAGCGTAATTACGAAAGCTATATAGCAAAGGAGAGTAAAATATCTAAAGCAATTTTACGGTTAGGTTACGTTAATGATAATACAAAAATTAAAACCGGAATAGGGCCATTAATAAATAATGACCAGACAGTAACAGGAGATAAAAATATTGCTAATTTGCTAAGGAAGAAAATAACACTACTTAGAAACAAATGTAACAACGCATGAAATAGGAAACTTTACCATAAGCAAAAACGAAGTGTTTTGTAAACTGAATAGTTTAAATACTAATAAAACTCCTGGTCCGGATAATATTCACCCAAGAATTCTGAAAAACGTGAAAGAAGAAATAGCCCAGTCCTTAACTAACATATTTAACTTGTCGCTCAACCAGGAAACCGTACTTATTGATTGGAAAACTTCAAATACTACACCAATAATTAAAAAAAGGAAATAAAGCCCAAGCAAGTAATTATAGACCAATCAGTTTATCGTCAATCATAGGAAAAATGATGTAAAACAATTTTAAGAGACAAGATAGTAGATTATATGGAGTCAAACAAGTTAATCAGAGATAGCCAACATGGCTTCAGACCCAGTAAATCATGCCTAACAAATTTGATAGAATGTTATAATAAACTATTTACACATAACGACTCTACTAAATGATTAGACATAATTTACTTAGATTTCCAAAAGGCATTCGATAAGGTACCTCATGGACAATTATTAGAGAACATGGAAATGTTGGGCATTAAAGGAAAACTTCATGCATGAATAAAAAGCTGGCTGACAAACAGTAGGCAGAGAGTTGTGATAAAAGGAGTAGAATCTGAGTGGGAACCAGTTTATAGTGGAGTGCCTCAAGGATCGGTCCTGGGGCCAGTTTTGCTTCTAATCTATATAAATGACATCGATGTTGAACTAAAATAATACTATCTCAAAGTTTGCTGATGACACATAGATAGGAAAATCAGTATTTATCGAAGAAAACAGAAATAACCTGCAATCTGATTTAAATAAAATATTAGAGTGGTCGGAAAAATAGCAGATGCCCTTCAATGTTGACAAATGCCAGGTCTTGCAAATAGGTAGTAAATATAAAAAATATGAATACAAGATTAAAGGCCAGCCAATCAAAACAAGTGCATTAGTTAAAGACCTGGGGGTTCTTATATCTGAAAACCTAAAGACCTCAGATCAATGTGCAGCAGCTGCGAATAAGGCCAATCAAGCATTGGGATATATTAAGAGAAATTTTACTTATAAACATGAGAACATTATAGTACCTTTATTTAAAAGTATAGTGAGGCCCCATCTTGAATATGGCGTGCAATTTTGGTCTCCTTATCTGAACAAGGACATTGAGAAACTGGAGTCGGTGCAGCGTAGAGCGACAAAGTAGATTCTGTCATTAAGAAATATATCTTATCATGAGAGACAAAAAAACATTTTTTGTTTGTTTACTTAAGAAAAGAAGATTGCGCGGTCAATTAATCGGGTGTTTCAAAATACTAAAGGGATTTGACAAAATTGATGTATATTCACTCTTCAAAATACTGTAGATAATAGTTCATTAACTCGGGAAATGGAATGAAATTAAACACCAGGGGGGCGAATCTCGATGTCACAAAGCACTTCTTCACCTACAGTGTGGTCATCGAGTGGACTAAATTGCCAGAGAAAGTGGTACAATGTAAGACAATTGATACATTCGAAGGAAGTCTAGACATTCATTTTGAAGAGGTAGGAATAATATGGGTTAAAACAAAATACAAATAAAATTGGTTAAGCATTAGTAGTATATCATATGTCTCAACTTCGCTCTTTACTATAAATTTCCGAGTAGAAGTTTTTCTCATTCTGCTGGGGGACATTTTTCCCCAACTGAATGTCATGACGACCAACGGTCGGAGGGAGAGGTGGGTAGGGAGAGAGCGGTGGGTGGGGAGAGAACCTTCTGCTTTGCTATCCTTACCTTCCACTTTGTAGCAAGTTCTATGTTAGCATTAAGTCCGGACTACCTAGTAGGGATCACAAGGTCTGTGTAGTCAGCGTATCTATGTACCTCTATGTAACTATCTCTTCCATTCCTCCAGACGTGTACCTTCCCTCGTCTCTCCCACGTCCACCCATGTTTTTTCCTCCACGGTGAGCAAGTATAATGACACATGCAGGCTTCATCAGGTGAGATAGGCAAGCAGGCAGGCAGGCAGGCAGGCAGGTAGCTAGGTAGGCTGACAGGCAGGGCGAACTGAAGGAGGCAGGGCAAAGAGGGTGGTAAGCAGAGAGAGAAGGAAGGAGGTAGGTAGGAAAGGTGGTAGGTAGGCAGAGAGGGGAGGAGGTAGGTAGGAAGGGTGGTAGGTAGGAAGAGGGGAGGAAGTAGGTAGGAAGGGTGGAAGGTAGGAAGAGAGGGGAGGAGGTAGGTAGGAAGGGTGGTAGGTAGGCAGAGAGGGGAGGAGGTAGGTAGGAAGGGTGGTAGGTAGGCAGAGAGGGGAGGAGGTAGGTTAGAAGGGTGGTAGTTGGCAGAGAGGGGAGGAGGAAGGTAGGAAGGGTGGTAGTTAGGAAGAGAGGGAAGGAGGAAGGTAGGAAGGGTGGTAGGTAGGCAGAGAGGGAAGGAAGTAGGTAGGAAAGGTGGTAGGTAGGCAGAGCGGGAAGGAGGTAGGTAGGAAGGGTGGTAGGTAGGCAGAGCGGGAAGGAGATAGGTAGGAAGGGTGGTAGATAGGCAGAGAGGGGAGGAGGTAGGTAGGCAGAGAGAGGAAGAGCTAGGTAGGAAGGATGGTAGGTAGGCAGAGAGGAAAGGAGGGTGGTAGGTAGGCAGAGAGGAAAGGAGGTAGGTAGGCAGAGAGAGGAGGAGGTAGGTAGGAAGGATGGTAGGTAGGAAGAGAGGGAAGGAGGTAGGTAGGAAGGGTGGTAGGTAGGCAGAGAGGGAAGGAGGTAGGTAGGAAGGATAGTAGGTAGGCAGAGAAGGGAGGAGGTAGGTAGGAAAGATGGTAGGTAGGCAGAGAGGGAAGGAGGTAGGTAGGCAGAGAGAGGAGGAGGATTGTAGGCAGAGAGGGAAGGAGGTAGGTAGGAAGGGTGGTAAGTAGGCACAGAGGGAAGGAGGTAGGTAGGAAGGGTAGTAGGTAGGCAGAGAAGGGAGGAGGTAGGTAGGAAAGATGGTAGGTAGGGAGAGAGGGAAGGAGGTAAGTAGGCAGAGCGAGGAGGAGCTAGGTAGGAAAGGTGGTAGGTAGGCAGAGAGGGAATTAGGAGGTAGGTAGGAAGGGTAGTAGGTAGGCAGAGAGGGGAGGAGGTAGGTAGGAAGGGTGGTAGGTAGGCAGAAAAGGAAGGAGGTAGGTAGGAAGGCTGGTAGGTAGGCAGAGAAGGAATGAGGTAAGTAGGAAAGGTGGTAGGTAGGCAGAGAAGGAAGGAGGTAGGTAGGAAGGGTGGTAGGTGGGCAGAAAGGGAATGAGGTAGGTAGGAAGGGTGGTAGGTAGGCAGAGACAGAAGGAGGTAGGTAGAAAGGGTGGTAGGTAGGAAGAGTGGTAGGTAGGCAGAGAGGGAAGGAGGTAGGTAGGAAGGATGATAGGTAGGCAGAGAGGGTAGGAGGTAGGTAGGTAGGAAAGGTGGTAGGTAGGCAGAGAGGGGAGGAGGTAGGTAGGAAGGGTGGTAGGTAGGAAGAGAGGGAAGGAGGTGGTAGGAAGGGTGATAGGTAGGCAGAGAGGGAAGGAGGTAGGTAGGAAAGGTGGTAGGTAGGCAGAGCGGGAAGGAGGTAGGTAGGAAGGGTGGTAGGTAGGCAGAGCGGAAAGGAGATAGGTAGGAAGGGTGGTAGGTAGGCAGAGAGGGGAGGAGGTAGGTAGGCAGAGAGAGGAAGAGGTAGGTAGGAAGGATGGTAGGTAGGCAGAGAGGGAAGGAGGGTGGTAGGTAGGCAGAGAGGGAAGGAGGTAGGTAGGCAGAGAGAGGAGGAGGTAGGTAGGAAGGATGGTAGGTAGGCAGAGAGGGAAGGAGGTAGGTAGGAAGGGTGGTAGGTAGGCAGAGAGGGAAGGAGGTAGGTAGGTAGGCAGAGACAGAAGGAGGTAGGTAGGAAGGGTGGTAGGTAGGCAGAGAGTGGAGGAGGGAGGTAGGAAGAGTGGTAGGTAGGAAGAGAGGGGAGGAAGTAGGTAGGAAGAGGGGAGGAGGTAGGTAGGAAGGGTGGTAGGTAGGCAGAGAGGGGAGGAGGTAGGTAGGAAGGGTGGTAGGTAGGCAGAGAGGGGAGGAAGTAGATAGGAAGGGTGGTAGGTAGGCAGAGAGGGAAGGAGGTAGGTAGAAGGGTGGTAGGTAGGCAGAGAGGGGAGGAGGAAGGTAGGAAGGGTGGTAGGTAGGAAGAGAGGGAAGGAGGTAGGTAGGAAGGTTGGTAGGTAGGAAGAGAGGGGAGGAAGTAGGTAGGAAGGGTGGTAGGTAGGACGAGAGGGGAGGAGGTAGGTAGGAAGGGTGGTAGGTAGGCAGAGAGGGGAGGAGGTAGGTAGGAAGGGTGGTAGGTAGGCAGAGAGGGGAGGAAGTAGATAGGAAGGGTGGTAGGTAGGCAGAGAGGGAAGGAGGTAGGTTAGAAGGGGGTAGGTAGGCAGAGAGGGGAGGAGGAAGGTAGGAAGGGTGGTAGGTAGGAAGAGAGGGAAGGAGGTAGGTAGGAAGGGTGGTAGGTAGGCAGAGAGGGAAGGAGGTAGGTAGGAAAGGTGGTAGGTAGGCAGAGCGGGAAGGAGGTAGGTAGGAAGGGTGGTAGGTAGGGAGAGCGGGAAGGAGATAGGTAGGAAGGGTTGTAGGTAGGCAGAGAGGGAAGGAGGTAGGTAGGCAGAGAGGGAGGAGGTAGGTAGGAAGGATGGTAGGTAGGCAGAGAGGGAAGGAGGTAGGTAGGAAGGGTGGTAGGTAGACAGAGAGGGAAGGAGGTAGGTAGGAAGAATAGTAGGTAGGCAGAGAAGGGAGGAGGTAGGTAGGAAAGATGGTAGGTAGGCAGAGAGGGAAGGAGATAGGTAGGCAGAGAGAGGAGGAGGTAGGTAGGCAGAGAGGGAAGGGAGGTAGGTAGGAAGGGTGGTAAGTAGGCAGAGAGGGAAGGAGGTAGGTAGGAAGGGTAGTAGGTAGGCAGAGAAGGGAGGAGGTAGGTAGGAAAGATGGTAGGTAGGCAGAGAAGGAAGGAGGTAAGTAGGCAGAGCGAGGAGGAGCTAGGTAGGAAAGGTGGTAGGTAGGCAGAGAGGGAATTAGGAGGTAGGTAGGAAGGGTAGTAGGTAGGCAGAGAGGGGAGGAGGTAGGTAGGAAGAGTGGTAGGTAGGCAGAAAAGGAAGGAGTTAGGTAGGAAGGGTGGTAGGTAGGCAGAGAAGGAAGGAGGTAGGTAGGAAGGGTGGTAGGTGGGCAGAAAGGGAAGGAGGTAGGTAGGAAGGGTGGTAGGTAGGCAGAGACAGAAGGAGGTAGGTAGGCAGATAGTGGAGGAGGTAGGTAGGAAGAGTGGTAGGTAGGCAGAGAGGGAAGGAGGTAGGTAGGTAGGAAGGGTGGTAGGTAGGCAGAGAGGGGAGGAGGTAGGTAGGAAGGATGGTAGGTAGGCAGAGAAGGAAGGAGGTAGGTAGGAATGGTGGTAGGTGGGCAGAGAGGGAAGGAAGGGTGGTAGGTAGGCAGAGAGGGAAGGAAGTGGGTAGGAAGGGTGGTAGGTAGGCAGAGAGGGAAGGAGGTAGGTAGGAAGGGTGGTAGGTGGGCAGAGAGGGAAGGAGGTAGGTAGGAAAGATGGTAGGTAGGCAGAGAGGGTTGGAGGTAGGTAGGAAGAGTGGTAGGTAGGCAGAGAGGGGAGGAGGTAGGTAGGAAGGGTGGTAGGTAGGCAGAGAGGATAGGAGGTTGGTAGGAAGGCTGGTTGGTAGGCAGAGGGGGGAGGAGGTAGGTAGGAAGGTTGGTAGGTAGGCAGAGAGTGGAGGAGGTAGGTAGGAAGGGTGGTAGGTAGGAAGAGAGGGTAGGAAGTAGGTAGGAAGGGTGGTAGGTAGGAAGAGAGGGGAGGAGAGGAGGGAGGTAGGGAGGGTGGTAGGTAGGAAGAGACGGGAGGAGGTAGGTAGGAAGGGTGGTAGGTAGGCAGAGAGGGGAGGAGGTAGGTAGGAAGGGTGGTAGGTAGGCAGAGAGGGAAGGAAGTAGGTAGGAAGGGTGGTAGTTAGGCAGAGAGGGAAGGAGGTAGGTAGGAAAGGTGATATGTAGGGAGACAGAGGAGGAGGTAGGTAGGAAGGGTGGTAGGTAGGCAGAGGGGGGAGGAGGTAGGTAGGAAGGGTGGTAGGTAGGCAGAGAGGGAAGGAGGTAGGTAGGAAAGGTGATATGTAGGGAAAGAGAGGAGGAGGTAGGTAGGAAGGGTGGTAGGTAGGCAGAGAGGGAAGGAAGTAGGTAGGAAGGGTGGTTGGTAGACAGAGAGGGGAGGAAGTAGGTAGGACGGGTGGTAGATAGGCAGAGAGGGGAGGAGGTAGGTAGGAAGAGAGGGAAGGAGGTAGGTAGGAAGGGTGGTAGGTAGGCAGAGTGGGAAGCAAGTAGGTAGGAAGGGTGGTAGGTAGGCAGAGAGGGGAGGAGGTAGGTAGGCAGAGAGGGAAGGAGGTAGGTAGGAAGGGTGGTAGGTAGACAGAGAGGGGAGGAGGTAGGTAGGAAGGGTGGTAGGTAGGCAGACAGGGGAGGAGGTAGGTAGGAAGGGTGGTAGGTAGGTAGGCAGAGAGGGGAGGAAGTAGGTAGGAAGGGTGGTAGGTAGGCAGAGAAGGGAGAAGGTAGGTAGGAAGGGTGGTAGGTTGGCAGAGAAGGGAGAAGGTAAGTAGGAAGGGTGGTAGGTAGGCAGAGAGGGAAGGAAGTAGGTAGGACGAGTGGTAGGTAGGCAGAGAGGGAAGGAGGTAGGTAGGCAGGGAGAGGAGGAGGTAGGTAGGAAAGTGGTAGGTAGGCAGAGAGGGGAGGAGGTAGGTAGGACAGGTGGTACGTAGGCAGAGAGGGAATTAGGAGGTAGGTAGGAAGGGTGATAGGTAGGCAGAGAGGGAAGGAGGTAGGTAGGTAGGAAGGGTGGTAGGTAGGCAGAGAAGGAAGGAGGTAGGTAGGAAGGGTGGTAGGTGGGCAGAGAGGGAAGGAAGTAGATAGGACGGATGGTAGGTAGGCAGAGAGGGAAGGAGGTAGGTAGGAAGGGTGGTAGGTAGGAAGAGAGGGGAGGAGGTAGGTAGGAAGGGTGATAGGTGGGCAGAGAGGGAAGGAGGTAGGTAGGAAGGGTGGTAGGTAGGCAGAGAGGGAAGGAGGTAGGTAGGAAGGGTGGTAGATAGGCAGAGAGGGAATGAGATTGGTAGGAAGGGTGGTAGGTAGGCAGAGAGGGAAGGAGGTAGGTAGGAGGGTGGTAGGTAGGCAGAGAGGGGAGGAGGTAGGTAATATGGGTGGTAGGTAGGCAGAGAAGGAAGGAGGTGGGTAGGAAGGGTGGTAGGTGGGCAGAGAGGGAAGGAAGTAGGTAGGAAGGGTGGTAGGTAGGCAGAGAGGGAAGGAGGTAGGTAGGAAAGGTGATATATAGGGAGAGAGAGGAGGAGGTAGGTAGGAAGGGTGGTAGGTAGGGAGAGAGGGAAGGAAGTAGGTAGGAAGGGTGGTAGGTAGGCAGAGAGGGAAGGAGGTAGGTAGGAAAGGTGATATGTAGAGAGAGAGAGGAGGAGGTAGGTAGGAAGGGTGGTTGGTAGGCAGAGAGGGGAGGAGGTAGGTAGGTAGGAAGGGTGATAGGTAGGCAGAGAGGGGAGGATGTAGGTAGGAAGGGTGGTAGGTAGGCAGAGAGGGGAGGAGGTAGGTAGGAAGGGTGGTTGGTAGGCAGAGAGGGGAGGAGGTAGGTAGGAAGGGTGATAGGTAAAATGGTAACCAGAGAGAGGAGTAGGTAAGTAAGTAGTGTAAGAGACAATATAGGGAGGCAGGTAGGTATATATATATATAATGACGTAGGGAGGTAGCTTAGTAAGGAAACAGAGAGGGTGGAAGGTAACACATGTAGCAGGAACCGACATGTTTCCTACACAGTGAGCATAAATAATAACATGCAAGAATTCATCAGGTGAGACAGACAAGCAGGCAGAAATGAGGAGGAAAGAAAGAACGCAGGATGTACACATCCATCTTAGCGAGCTATGTCATATTTCTCTCTGTTGAGCACACACACACGCACACACACACACACACACACAAACAAGCAAGTCTCGCCCTCCCATTATCTATCCATCCACTTTTTATATTTCACAAACTACTGCCTGTTTTTGCCAATGTGTACCAGAGTGTTTAAATATAGCAATTTTACTTTTAATTAGTATACTGGTATATGTACAGTATATATATATATATATATATATATATATATATATATATATATATATATATTGTTACGGCTGGATCGGCAATACATATTCGGGATTCTTGATCGTAGGACAGAAATGGCTTATGTGACAACGACACGCTCGATTCCAGTCCCAAATACTATATGCTCCAGACAACAAAAGCACCAACGCCCTACAGAGTTATCGTCTATGGTAACGAGGTACCTTAACTCGGCGAAAGTGTACAACAGGGGTAGGCTATGAGGCTAAACTCCCTCAGACATTTATAGGTTACGTTATTACTAAAGAAATGCAATACTCAAGAAACTACGTTAATATTAAGCCTCTAATAATGTAGAATAGAAGCAGGCTAAAGGTATGACAGTGAAATGCTAAATGACAAATGTACACGCCTACTTGAAAGCGCGTGCACTAGAATAACTGTCTCCTACTAACATGCACTAGCATGTAGCATACAAGATGTTCATGATCCAGTAGATACCTAATAATACACATGGAAGGAACATAAACAGTAGTCACTTATTGTAATAATGAATCTATACTTGGAATAACTAAAAGGTTGCAGGCAACAGTACTGCGCCGGTAGCTTACTACCGCATAGGCTACTTCGCTTCTCTCACTCTGTCTCCCCTCTGAGTCTGTATGCGCCCTACGCAACAGAACTCCGGACACAGCAGCAAAACGACAGTGCAGTTAATTGATACATGAAAGTATTAATAGTGTTGTCTTGTGTGTGAGTAATGTGTATTGTAAAGTGTTATATACATAAACTTAAAGAGAGCTGCAATGCATAGTAAAATAAAGATATAACCCACTCATCATCCCCATGTGTTCTAGCTAGCAGGCCAAGTCACAGGAACAACGAGTCCCAGCACCGAAAGCGAGAACCCAGGAAAAGACTGCAGAGAACACAAGGACAGATAAATTACGTTACTCTACTATACCGGCACTACGAGCGAGCTGTAGTCTCTGGTACTGCACTCGCTCCTGGCTCGGTAGGCAAATCAAGGCTAAGTCCTCGCCCCTCTACAGACAACTCCTGGGCATGGTCGGGCTCTTACACATGGCACTAGTCTAGTCACAAATTGGATGATGAGCTGGGCATATAACTCGTGAACATGTAGAACGTTCACCAACTATCCTCATCAAGAAGATCGCTGTTCACATTAACCCCTTAAATCTAATACATGTAAATATATGCTTGTCCTAAGAGTAATACGAGAGGTGAGTGCTGAAACTCCTTTAGGACCTCAAGGGAAGGGTATGCATTTAAATAGAGAGAAGAATGAAATGAGAGTAATGTCGTCAGAGAGAAAGAGTGCAACCGTGAGAAATTGGGAGAGAGGGCAAGGGATGTTAGAATCTCAAAGGTTCTAGGCAACCTGATCATGGAACACACAGCGAGCCTCCATGCAATGTGCAGTACGACAACATGGGCAGCCCAGGCAGCATATGCAGGCGGCAATGTACTACCAACCCTGTCGCACCTAGCTATAAGCGCAGGGCTGCCAACCGGTCCATACGTCTGGCAACCATTGCTACCCTCTCGCTCTGAAGTCTAACTCACTCTCTCTCTCTGAATTCCTATTGTCTTATCTATCAACTTCTCTATTGATACTACATATTAAATGGAAGGTCTCGACATGGCTTAAAACAAAACCCACCACTGGTTAGCAAATGACGAGACCTTTGCAGAGATACAAAGAACATAGTTATACGTTGTCACACTCAATATAAGCAGCCAGCACGGTACACGGTACCGCACCGTGACGGTACAGTGGAGTACCAAGGAGTACAATCAGGTTGCGTTGCTACGCACTGGGTGCGTCACAGCCCCCCCAAGATTTTAGATAATCGACCTTAGAAGCATTATCAAAATCTGACAGGCAACCAACCGACCTGCTACCCTTAGCTGCCACTAATTGCAAAAGGTGCACAACAACTGAAGTGTGAATTATACATAAAACACAATATCGCATGCATCATGCTACAACAATAAAGACTTACAAAACTAAAAAAAAAATTCTCGTTTATTTTATTGTTTTATAATCTTTTTGGACGGCGTTATGATAGCCTAATTTTACTCCTGCTCAACCCACACACCGTGCACGACTATCCTGGATCATCAACCCTTGATAGACAATCTGCTATCACGTTCTCACTCCCGGCAATATGCTGAATGTTGAGATTATACTCTTGGAGCATTAGGGACCACCTGGTCAACCGCATATTCCGATTGTGAAACTGATTTAGGAATTTCAAGGGATGATGGTCCGTATAAATCGTCACTACCGGGCCGTAGGCTGGAACATAAACTTCGAAATGTTTGAGCGACAAAACGATAGCAAGAAGCTCCTTCTCTATAGTCGAGTAATTCCTTTGTGCCGAATTAAACTTGCGAGAAAAGAAGCTCACTGGGTGTTCCAAGCCCTCGGAATCAGTCTGCAGTAACACTGCCCCGGCACCCACACCGCTGGCATCAGTCGCCAGCTGAAAACTCCTGGAGAAGTCTGGGGCTCTCAAAATCGGATGTGTACACAGCAGGTGCTTGACTAGGTCGAAAGCCCTCTGACACTCCGCAGCCCAACAGAACTTCACTGACTTCGACAGTAGATCAGTTAACGGTGCTAAGACAGTAGAGTATCCCCGGATGAAGCGCCTATAATAGCCTATCATACCTAGGAACCGCATGACCTGGCGCTTAGTGGTGGGCCTGGGAAACATATTGATAGCCTGTATCTTGCTCAGGGGGGGGCACACCCGGCCTAACCCGACCACGAAGCCAAGATACTGCACAGTAGCCTTTACAAACTCGCACTTCCTCAGGTTCACCACCAGCCCAGCATCGTGCAACTTCCCAAACAGGGTCTCTAAGTGCCTTAGGTGATTTTCAAAATTGTCATCATACACTATCACGTCATCAAGGTAGACCGTGCAGTTAGGGATTTCGTCACAAATATCGTTCATCAGGTTCTGAAACGTGGCAGGTGCGTTCTTAAGCCCATAAGGCATTACGTTACATTGGTAGGTCTTGCCATCTACCACAAAACCACAAACTTGCTTAGCTCGGTCCGACAGGGGTACTTGCCAGTAGCCTTTTACAAGATCAATTTTAGTAAGGTACTTTGCATTCCCTATCTTGTCCACGCTGTCGTCAACTCGAGGCAAAGGGTAAGGGTTGGTAGTGGTCAAGCCATTTAGCCTACGAAAATCTATGCAGAACCGCACCTTGCCGTCAGGTTTTGGCTGCAACGTGACGGGTGATGTCCACTTCACATAACCTTCAGTGATCATCCCTCTCTCAACCATGTACTTTAACTCCTCCCGTAAAGCTGGCAACTTTACCGGGGGCACACGGTAGGGCACTGACTTGAAGGGCACATTATCACCGACGTCCACGTCGTGCGTTACCTGAGTAGTGAGACCTGGGTGTTCGGCGAAAACAGAGGGGTATGACCTGAACAGGCCTAGGACAGCAGCACCCTGGTGCTCAGGCAGGTGACTTACAGCTTGCCTAGCCTCTTGTTCAGTATTCCCCGCCCACTGTTCCGCGGAAATGACACAGTCCCAGCTATCCTCCTCAGCAGCATGACTGTCCCCCCACCTCCTTCTCCACCCTGGCCGCTGCAGGCCAGCACAGGGACAGTGAGAGGCTCTGAGGGGCGTCTCACATACTCTTTCATGAGGTTAACATGACATAACTGATGTTTTTTCCTACGGTCAGGTGTTGCAACGAGATAATCAAGGTCGGACAGTTTCTTAGCCACCACATACGGCCCAATAAACTTGGCAGAAAGGGGGTGTCCAGGCAAAGGTAAAAGCAACATTACCTCCTGACCCACCGAAAACTCCCGAAGCTTCACCTTGGCGTCATACTGGTGCTTCATGACCGCCTGTGCATTAACCAAGTTATTACCTGCCGCTGCCATGCAACCTATAAGTCTCTCCCGGCTCTCAAGGATATATTTAAGTACAGACCCCGGCTTCTCTTCGCCCTCCCAGATCTCTTTCACCATACTTAAAGGTCCTCTCACATTATGGCCAAAGACTAGTTGATTTGGACTGAACCCCAGGCTCTCTCCTGGGACTTCACGTGCAGCGAACAGAACATACGGCAGACCCAAATCCCAATCAGTGTCATGTTCTGCACAGTAACAGCGTAGCATACTCTTCAGGGTCGAGTGCCACCGCTCCAAGACTCCCTGACTCTCGGGATGGTAGGCTGACGACACTACAGAACATATACCGTGCAACTGAAGGGTTTGCTTGAACAATTTGGATGTAAAATTGCTCCCCTGGTCTGACTGCACCTCACGTGGAAATCCATAACGGGAACAGAACAATAATAAGTTTTTAACAACTGCCTTTGCCGAGCCGTTTCTCATGGGGTATGCGTCCGGGTATCTCGTAGCCACATCCATGATTGTCAACAGGAATTTATTGCCACTACTAGTAGGCGGGAAAGGGCCAACCAAATCTACTACAACTTTGCTGAACGGAGGCCCGGTGACAGGTATGGGAAACAAAGGTGCCTTCGGGATGGTCTGGTTAGGCTTCCCCGTTGTCTGGCAGGTCGCACACCCAGCCACCCATGCACAGACATCAGCCTTGACCCCAGGCCACCAGAAAAACCTGCCCAATGCCGCCAATGTTTTGGTTACCCCCAAATGACCCGCCACCGGCACATCATGCGCCAGACACAATAAGGACTCTCTATACTTATTTGGAACAACCACCTGGTCTACTACCCTCGCACCGCCCTCCCACTTCGATTTGGGGTCTAGAAATCTGCGGTACAATATCCTGTTGAGCCTAAAGAAATCTCCCGGCTTCGCATCCCCATCTTCCTCCAACTCTATGGCACCATTGCTATAACGAGCTAGGCTAGCGTCTTGCAGCTGCTGCTCACTAATGTCCCTGGGCGTCAATGCATCAAGATGGTTTTGTAATAAGACATTACCCCGGCTAGTAGGCTCTACTGCCTTAGTGGCTCTCGCTACAGCTCTTGCCTCACGCGAAGTCTTACCCAACTCTGCCTTGTTACACACCATATCTGGGCCAGAGTCAACTCCCGTGTTTATTATAGGTCCAAGTACCGAATCACCGAGAAGTGCAGCAGAATCAATGTCCCTTTTCCTGCCCTTAGCAACCTTCTCCTGATCCTTCCTCCACTGTCCCCGAGGTTGAGTGCTAGGCTGTGCAGGAGCCGCAGAGCGAGATCGGGTTACCACACAGGCCATCTCATCCTGTTGGCACCTCCCAACCCCTTCCCGATTCTCACCATCCACGTCGGCCGCCCTCTCGGCAACGACTAAGGGTGGAGTCCCGGAAGTGGGCACCGCAAAGTCGTTACCGAGAAGAAGGTCGACGCCCTCAACTGGCAAACACTCAACGATCCCTACATCCAGCTCCCTGCACACCTCTCCCACTCTCAACTCCAACCTCACAAGTGGGTATGACCTCGTAGCATTTATACCCTGCACCACAACAACTCTGGCCGCATTTATCGGTTTCCCTGTGAAGTTCCTCAACAAAGTTTGCGAAGCCTCCGTATCCCTCAGCAAGTCAACCCTCCGTAGTTCACTCCCCCAGCTCACAAACCCGTGTCCCCGATGGTCACAGAAAGTGTCCCGGACAGGTGTCGAGCCTTCCGTACGCTTCTTTACCGCGTGTGCCTCAGCTGCTGACAACCTACCCCGGGCAGTTGCTGCAGCCTTCAGAGACACACCGATACTGTGAACCAATGACACCGGCTTAGCGGGAGTGTTACTAGGGCACTCACGTGAATAATGGCCTAGCTTCTGACATTTGTAACATTTCACATCCCCAATGGGCTTCTTCCCTTGTGCGGGCGAAGAAGGGGCCTGACCTTTAGTAAACGGGAGAGGCTTGTGTTTGTAGGTGTTATTAGGTGCAATGCATTTAGTGTGGTTATGTGTGTCATAGGATTTGTTATTATCGAAAACTCTGGTGGGTGGGGTATAGCGCCCCTTCTGCCCTGACTCAGCCCTCTGAGTGGCACCGCAACCACGAATCAATGATAATCTGAGGTCTGCCATCTTGGCAGCCTCCTCTACTGTCTTGGGACATTTTTCCTTAATGTTCAGCGTTAGATTGGTTCCAGTACATTTGTAAAACTGTTCCAGATAGAAAAGTTGCTTAATTTCCTCAGCCGACTCTGCGTGCTCGGACCGAAACCAGTTATTACCTGCATCTGTTAAGTCCCGTGCGTGCTCCATAAAACTGACGTCGCTCTTCTTATTCACGCCACGGAACTTCAATCTATAAGTTTCGGGTTGCAGTTCGTAGGCCCGGAGCACAGCCTCCTTCACCAGTCCATACACTACACTCTCGTCCAGTGACAGTGCATCGTAGGCTTTCAACCCCTTACCCACTAGACGTGATGAAACTAATGCTGCCCATTTAACCTCCGGCCAGTCATACTCACGACACTTCTTTTCGAAACGAGCAAAAAACTCAGTCACTGCTGTCTCATCAAATGCGGGTACTAACTTAATTAAATGCGAAAGTGAGTCTGTAACCCGGTGCCCACCACCGAGATGACGCCCCGTGGTCTCTACTCTAGACTTCTCGACATCCATTTCAGCCTGGTACCTGGTTGCATCCTGATTGGCTTGGATTCTAGCAACCTCTATGCGTTCTATACTAGCCTGTTGTATCTGTATCTGAGTCTCCTGCAGCTTAAACTTAGCTAGTTCTAGCTGAAATAACATCTCAGGAGACAGGCCTGGGGGGGGAGAGCACAAAATGGGGGATCCACACCGAGACGTGTTTACGGGTAAGCCAGCTTGCCCTTGAGAACCCTCCTGCTGCATCGTGCTAAGACTCGCTGGCTGAGGGCCCAGCTCAGGGGTAGAGTGGAATGGAGGCTTGGAGGGAACCCCCCAAGACCCCACTCCACCCACCGCCCCATCGCCATCACCCAACAAACATGCCACCAAATTCTTCTTGGGCCAACTGTCAGGACAGTCCCGCCCCAAAACCGTGGCTAAACAGCGAAGAGCGTAACAATCAATAGCCTGCAGGCGCTGTTCGGTCAAAGGTGTCTGCAAAAATGCCCGGGCATCCCTCTCTCCACTTATAACACTCCCCTCCCTAAACATCTGTTGTACTTGCTGGTTACTAGGCTGTACCGTGTTATCCTCCCCCGTAAATGATGAGTCATTAGACATAGTGCTGGTTATACAATTGCTGTTCATAAAAAAAAAAAGTGCTTATTACTAATTGCAGTCTCGACTCACAAAATGTTAAAGATGCTTGAATGACTCTACTCTAGACACCCCCAACGAAACAATCTGCAAGTCCACCAATACAATAATGACACAATAAAAATTCCTCCAATATGCAAGAAAATTCTAGCCAGCTCTACTAGGTAGCATAGAATAGTTCTCCAAAAAACATGTGATAGGATACTACTGAATCTTGTGCAAGGTCGCCATTTTGTTACGGCTGGATCGGCAATACATATTCGGGATTCTTGATCGTAGGACAGAAATGGCTTATGTGACAACGACATGCTCGATTCCAGTCCCAAATACTATATGCTCCAGACAACAAAAGCACCAACGCCCTACAGAGTTATCGTCTATGGTAACGAGGTACCTTAACTCGGCGAAAGTGTACAACAGGGGTAGGCTATGAGGCTAAACTCCCTCAGACATTTATAGGTTACGTTATTACTAAAGAAATGCAATACTCAAGAAACTACGTTAATATTAAGCCTCTAATAATGTAGAATAGAAGCAGGCTAAAGGTATGACAGTGAAATGCTAAATGACAAATGTACACGCCTACTTGAAAGCGCGTGCACTAGAATAACTGTCCCCTACTAACATGCACTAGCATGTAGCATACAAGATGTTCATGATCCAGTAGATACCTAATAATACACATGGAAGGAACATAAACAGTAGTCACTTATTGTAATAATGAATCTATACTTGGAATAACTAAAAGGTTGCAGGCAACAGTACTGCGCCGGTAGCCTACTACCGCATAGGCTACTTCGCTTCTCTCACTCTGTCTCCCCTCTGAGTCCGTATGCGCCCTACGCAACAGAACTCCGGACACAGCAGCAAAACGACAGTGCAGTTAATTGATACATGAAAGTATTAATAGTGTTGTCTTGTGTGTGAGTAATGTGTATTGTAAAGTGTTATATACATAAACTTAAAGAGAGCTGCAATGCATAGTAAAATAAAGATATAACCCACTCATCATCCCCATGTGTTCTAGCTAGCAGGCCAAGTCACAGGAACAACGAGTCCCAGCACCGAAAGCGAGAACCCAGGAAAAGACTGCAGAGAACACAAGGACAGATAAATTACGTTACTCTACTATACCGGCACTACGAGCGAGCTGTAGTCTCTGGTACTGCACTCGCTCCTGGCTCGGTAGGCAAATCAAGGCTAAGTCCTCGCCCCTCTACAGACAACTCCTGGGCATGGTCGGGCTCTTACACATGGCACTAGTCTAGTCACAAATTGGATGATGAGCTGGGCATATAACTCGTGAACATGTAGAACGTTCACCAACTATCCTCATCAAGAAGATCGCTGTTCACATTAACCCCTTAAATCTAATACATGTAAATATATGCTTGTCCTAAGAGTAATACGAGAGGTGAGTGCTGAAACTCCTTTAGGACCTCAAGGGAAGGGTATGCATTTAAATAGAGAGAAGAATGAAATGAGAGTAATGTCGTCAGAGAGAAAGAGTGCAACCGTGAGAAATTGGGAGAGAGGGCAAGGGATGTTAGAATCTCAAAGGTTCTAGGCAACCTGATCATGGAACACACAGCGAGCCTCCATGCAATGTGCAGTACGACAACATGGGCAGCCCAGGCAGCATATGCAGGCGGCAATGTACTACCAACCCTGTCGCACCTAGCTATAAGCGCAGGGCTGCCAACCGGTCCATACGTCTGGCAACCATTGCTACCCTCTCGCTCTGAAGTCTAACTCACTCTCTCTCTCTGAATTCCTATTGTCTTATCTATCAACTTCTCTATTGATACTACATATTAAATGGAAGGTCTCGACATGGCTTAAAACAAAACCCACCACTGGTTAGCAAATGACGAGACCTTTGCAGAGATACAAAGAACATAGTTATACGTTGTCACACTCAATATAAGCAGCCAGCACGGTACACGGTACCGCACCGTGACGGTACAGTGGAGTACCAAGGAGTACAATCAGGTTGCGTTGCTACGCACTGGGTGCGTCACAATATATATATATATATATATATATGGTGTGTTGATATGGAGAGAGGTAATCAGGTAGGCGATAAGCAGAGTCCACTTCTTATTCGTTTATTGTAACGCGACGTATCGACTAATGATAAAAGCAAATATTTACAAACCAGGCAAGTGAATACCTTGCTTAAAATATGTATAATAATTCAAAGTAAAATTGCGATATTTAAACATTCTGGTGCACATTGGCAAAAACGGGCAGTAGTGTGTGAAATATAAAACCCGTTGTTTTTTTAATCTAATTGCAACACTTAAATATATACTAAAAATATGTAAAATTAACTATCCTCATATTTAAAATTATATAGTATGATGGTAATTCAATTAATATAACTTAAACACAAGGTGAGCGGAATACCTAGTCACAGTGATGAGCTATGTAGACTGATTATGATATTTTTGATCCAACCTAAGAAAGGAATGGAGGGGGCAACGATACAAAGGGGTAAGAGGCGCAGGGACAGGGGGGTAAGAGAGGGTTGAACGAAGTGCTGTAGGTATTACTACTAGGTATTAAATTATAAGAGTATTTATCTTGATTAAGTTTGAGAGAAATTAGTTTAATGTAAAGTGACTCCAAAATCTTCAGATAATTTGAATTTCTAGCTTTGGTAAGCATATTAAAGTAATTTAAATTAAATGCGTGGATAAAATGGTGCGAATGATCTCTAATAGAAGAATTAGGAGGGTGGGAAATTTTTTTTTTCGTTCTGGCTGAACGCCCTCTATGTAAATCTACAGTAAGTGTGATATTTCACTTAGTTTCACCTATATACGGAACCTTACAGTTCGGACAAGTAAATTTATATATATTGTTAGAGATAAGGGAGCAAGATAGAGAGCCTTTAGATTTGAAGAATGAACCAATGGTATGTGAGTTCGTCAAGATAAACCTGAATTCTATATCAGGGTAAAACATTTTAAGGAGTTGGCCTATACCTTTTTTAATGTTAACACTGAGATGGCTACCGTACTACGGCCATCTTATTTATATTTGTATTTCTTTTTCTTTTTTTAAATCGAGTAGTAGATATTATGGGCAATGTCATCCAGTATTACACTGTCCTAACTACAAAATCATCGACTAGATAAATTCATTGATCTTAACAACTCTCAATTGACTGCATTCACAAATGAACAACTCTCTGCATACTGTTTTTTTCAAATATCTCCAACTTAGGCCTCAGAGGTATGATGTTGTTGTTGTTTGTTTTCCTATGTACCTTGTATTTTGTACCTCTCTCTCTCTCTCTCTCTCTCTCTCTCTCTCTCTCTCTCTCTCTCTCTCTCTCTCTCTCTCAACTCTATATAATAATACACCCCACACTTTCCAACAATATCAAATTTCTCTCCCCAGATCAAATACGTCAAGTTTGCTGAGGGGAGAACTTGTGTAATTTCGTGATAAGAGCCGAATTTTGAATCAGTTAAGTATTTGGTTTGGTTAAGAGTGAATTGATATTTATTATGTCACACACACACACACACACACACACACACACATATAGACAAACACATACAAATCAACACACTTGCACACACTCATGCTGGGGTCACACATTCACGTATATGCTCCCGTATGCTCCCGTACGAAGCTTTATTGGTAGTTGGCAACCGAATACGTAAAACGTAAGGGCTTAGTACGCAAAACGTAAATGAAATTGTGTCTAGTCGTGGGGGTTGGTACGCATGGCGGGAGTAGCCACGCTGGTCGGGAAGGTGGTTGGTGCGGCCAAGGCCGCCCGGTATGTTTTGGATTTCAAATCAGATACGGGGCTCGCGCTCACATATGTCAAAAGTCGGGAAATCTTACGTCTGACCGGGCGAGCTGCTACGTCTGACCGGAGGTCAGACGTAAGCTGCTCCCGTCAATCGTCAATCGTAAAATATTCCCGTCAAACAGGAAAGTTTACGTTAGTCCGGGTGCATCTGGCAGCCCCGCCGCACTGCGGGTGGGTTGGCGGGAAAACGCGGCAACGTTGTAGGGGGGGGGGGGTATATAAAAGGACCAGCGGGGACACTCCAGTCACACCTCTCACCAAACCGGAGCAGCAACCAACGTATATATACGTCCTCGCCGAAAATAAATCGTAGCAGCGAAACGACTGCACCTATGGCTTTCATATTTTTACTACATGTACCTTACCCTTTAGGCTACCCACCACAAAAATCCCAACTTCCTCCTTGAGGCCCGGTCACACTGCCTTTAGCGTCTGCAGCGCGAGTAAATTTCCCCGAAAATTTTTAGCCGCTGTAACACGCGGTGGAAAATGTGAAAAATTGGCTAACACGTGGTTACCCGTGGTATGCCCGCTGAACAGACGCCGGCGCCTGTTCAGCGTCCTGACCGCTGGTGAAGCGCGACTGGAGCGCGGGTAAGCGCGGGAAAATCTCCACGTGGTGACAGGCAGCGGCGGGTAACCGCGGTTGCATCACGCCTGACCCACGGGTGATCACGTGTACAGCACGGCTGGTCCACGTGTGCAGGGCGGCCGTTTCGCGGGCTATCACGGGTACTGCGCGTGTGTACCACGCCCCCACCACGGGGCATGTACCAGCTGGTTCATATGCTGTTGCATCAGCATGCAGACGAGGTCAATACGGTCCATGTTCACCCCATCACGTCAGAACCAGGAGTGATGAATGCTTGGCAAATCGAGCCAAATATATAGGTCCCAGAGTACACGCGCTACACACGCAAATGCACGTGAAAACACGCGGAACAGATGCGGTACAACCGTGCTATGACCGTCATTAAACCGCGATTACCCGCTAAAGGTTCGCGTCCTATCGCGTGTAACCACGTACTTACCGCGGCCGTAGCACGTCTTTACCACGTCTTTACGCGTCTTTATCACGTCTTTATCACGTGTGTACCACGTGTGCCCCCCGTGGCCACCCGCGGTCTCAAGTTTTGAGCAGCTCAAAACTTGAGACCGCGTGTGATTTTTCTAGCCCGTGTGGGTGCGGCTGTATCGCGTCCTTTCACGACTTATATGCGTCCAACAGCGCTTGCTTCACGTTCACACATTTTTCGCCGTGAGACGTCCGCGATGGGACCGCAAAGGGCAGTGTGACCGGGCCTTCTACTCGCTGACTGTCGGTCCCGTCAGAAGGAAAAAAAAAGGAAAATCTGTGGCGGCGAAACGACTGCACCAATCGGTTCCATATTTGTGTGACAGGTCCCTTACCCTTCTGCCTTCCCCCCACCACACCCCCAACTGCCTCCCACCACCCACTTCTCGCGTATCCGTACGAAGAAAAGGAAAAAAAGGAAAACCCGTGGTGGCGAAACAACCTCACCAATCGTCTTCATATGTGTAACACAAGTCAATTACCCTTCTACCTTCCCCCCACCAACCCCAAAAACACCTTCCCAACCATACATTCCGATACCATAAAAGTCTCTGTAGTCTATAGTGTCTTTTCAGCTACTTTCGGGACCATCGGGGACCTGATTTCTGGCGAGGGGAGTGTTTTTTTTACCATTATCCTTCCTTTCTCTCCCAACTTGATAGATTTAGCCAAAAAAAAAAAAAAAAAAATCTGGCACTGGCAGAAGCACACCGTCAAAATTGGCTGGCACTCAGGGGGTTAAAGGTTATAAGGATGAATGGTCTCTCCTCTTGCTCCTTTCCTTCTTCTCTTGTTCCTCTTGATAGATGAAGTTTGCTATTGCAAGTAGTTCCAAGATTTCGATGTAGGAAAGGATCCATTGCATTAGCCGCGTGTTATGACTGTTCTCCGGTTTTATTAGGGAGTTCACAAAATTTAACTCCTCCAGGATGAATTCCGCGATGTTGTTCATGGTGCCGATGAAGGACTAGGAATGGGAATGGTGTGGCCATTCCTGCCCTTTTGTAGTTCCCAGATTCCAACCCAGACCTACGTGGTTGACAAAGACTGTATTTGTCTGTGTTTGGACAGACGGGGTGTGCCTACGCTTGTCCGGAAACGGTCCACGTAAGTCCTAAACACTCCCAAGACGTACGGCCTCAGCTACGCAGGTCTTGTGGGGGCGTGGCCATGGGCGTGGCCTGTGTTCCCGCAAATTGGGCAGCCCCGGCGGACTAACGGGGACATGCTTATGCAAGTCGCAAGCACGTACGTAGTTCCATACGACTACATTACGTCTGACGTAACACTGGCCCCGTCACGGTACGTCTGTCGGGAAGTGCAATAGTCGTGCTCTATACGGGCGTACACGGCCGGACTACGCCCGTCAGAACACAAAATTGGCGATTACGCCTGACGGGAGCTGTACGGAAATGTGTGACCCCAGCATCACACTCACTCTCTAAATAACAAATCCCCACACTCTTTGACATAACTTTATCAAAACTTTCTCTACAGATCAAATATGTCTAGTTTACTCAGAGGAGAACTGACGTACTTCCTGGATAAAAGCCCAATTTTGAAGGGGTTACTATTTGGATTGGCTGAGAGGGAGTTAGTAATATATAAGGTTTGAAAACTGAGAAAAGCTATATATAATTTATCTCTGAACCATCTCAATATAACATGCGGGTTTTTGTTTCTGGTTGACTTTGGTCGATTGTATTCAGTTTAAGAAGGAATTTAGGAAGTCAGAGGCTTATTAGGCGTCTTCACAGCTGCGGATTGAAATTACGCACATTTGATGGTTGAGCAGATTTAATAACTTATACCTGTATTTGGTTAACAACGCTATCCATGATAAACAGGTAAAAACATAGGGTGTTGAAATATCACTAATGGGCTCTGGAAAGATTCTTGGTTGACGCAATGCCCCATATATAGCCATCAATCAAACGCATTAGACAAGGAATTGTAGATATTTGGTGCATGTGAAGACACCCATAGAGAAAAGCTGTACATCCATGATCCCTAGAGGGCTATCCGAAACTGATTAAAATCGTCCAGTGATAGCCAGAGCATGAGAAACGCGTCCTTATGCTAAAGGGTTTAAGGGGGGTCACCTTTTTTTTTATCTTTCTCTCTTTCCTTGGCTTGTATCCATTCGGCCCCATTCAGCCAACTGTTTTAAGACGTTTATTCCCATACAGGTGTCGATTTCTTCCTGGCTAGCGATAGCGAGCTAGCATTGTATGGAGAAATCTGGCTTCGCCGTAGACATCTTTTCTATCAAAAAATGTACAAATTTAACTTGCTGTCAAAACAAAAATATATATATGCTGGCTCGCTACCGCTCGCCAGTAAAATATTGACACCTGGATGGGGGTACCGGGTAAACATCTTAAAACAGTAGGCTGAATGGGGCCGAATGGATACAAGTCAAAGAGAGAGGGAGAGAAAGAGAAAAAAAGCGGGTCCCTTAAGGCTGGATTAGTTGCACTGTGGATAAACTGGGACTATATATATTTGTTTATCTTAACACTTTCTTGTGCGACGTCTTAGGGGATTTTAGCATCTTTGGATTAGTTATTATTGAGGGTTTTGATTGAAGGAGTCTATTTTCAAGCAATGCATATATGTTACGCCCCCTTTATACCCAAGAACAAATTCCCAGGCCTCCTTAAATTTAACACACGCGCACACACGCACACACACACACACACACACACACACATATTCCATGTAGTCAATCAAACCACTTCAGCCTGTCGTACCAGCCAATCAACATTTTCAACCTCCCGGCCACCTTAGCCAATCAGAACCTGCCTTTGTCGCCTCAGGCAATCAGATCTCTCTTGTAGCTCAGAACTCCAACAAGAAACCTTGTGTATCAGGAAGCTATGTTAGAATGAATGAATGAATATAGAAAAGGTGGGTGAGGGTGAAAGAAGGGAAGTTTTTATTGGTGTAGTAAGAGAGAAAGTGAAAAGTAGGAGCATAAAGAGTGTCGGGGCTTGACCCAACTTGCGTGAGTTGTTGATTTTAGTTTGGGGGTTTAGGGGAGGCACTGTTGGTATTGAGACACATTTTCCGAGAGCCTCAGTATGGCACGTCAAGAAGGCTTGGAGATAAAAATGGGTGGTAAGGCAAAAGATGATTAATTTTGGGTGGTAAAAGTTAATTTGGTGAAGTGAGATTCAGAATCTCTGATCGGTCAAAAGTGGCATGGAGGCTGGGCTGTGGACGAGCCGGCATGCCCCACCGCCTCTACCAGTCTGGACGAATCAGATGAGTCTGGGTGAATTGAATATAAAATTTGGTAATGGAGAATGTTTTAATGATGGTCTGGCAATTTTGGATGGTAAGGGTCTAAAGTGGGGCAGCAAGGCATGGTTGTCAACTGCAGTCTAGAGAAGCTTACACTGTCTTATGAAGAGCTTAATTTTCTTTAGTTTTTATTGTGTATTTGTGAAAGAATTAGAAATTTTGGCTGGTAGGTGAGTAAAAGGAATGGTGAAAATTGAGTGTGAGTTTGTGGTGTAACAAAGTTATTATGTGAATAGGGGATTGGGAGCCTCTCTGTTGATTGGATGCAAGAGGTTCGACCAGGGACGGATGGGTTGAGTGATATTATTAAAAATTTGGACAAAGTTATTAAAGGTCTCAAGTTTTTCAAGTTGTTTATTAGCCAGAAAGTTGTTGTAGACATTAAGTGGAGGGATGCGGGAGAGTTCATGCAAGTGTTCCGATGTTTGGAACTCATACCACCGAGTTCCATGGATCCACCTCAGTGCTCTGTTCTGAATTCTTTGAAGTTTAATTTTGTGGGAGTTTGCCAAAAGAGTGCTGGTCAGTGGGGCATATGAAAGTAGCGGTCTAATTAGGGCTTTGTACAAATGGGTTTTAGTTTTGATGGAGGCATTTTGAAAACGGAAAAGTGATTGAAGTGATTTTGAAGCAATGGGGATAATCTGATTTGCATGACGATGAAAGAGAAGTTTTTTGTCAAAGGTTAGGCCGAGTACTTTGTTGGTGGGTGAGACAGTTACTGGGATGCGATCGGGAGGAGGTGCGCGGGAGTTGAGGAATAGTGGTCTAGGATGTAGGTAACCAGTGGATATGTAGGTGATAAAGGATTTTCGAGGATGAGCCTGAATCCGCCATTTCTGTTCCCATTGTGCTGTTCGGTCAAGCTCTCTCTTGGCTTTGTTCGTCAAACCGTCTATGGTAGTTGCCCTAACAAGTTGCGTCACGTCGTCAGCGTAGGAAATTGTGAGAGAGTCATTATTGATTGGATCTGGCATGTCATTAGTGTAGAGAATGTACAGTGTAGGTGCGAGCACGGAGCCCTGAGGTACGCCTGCATGGAGTGGAAATGAGTCTGAATAGAAATTTGAAAATTTAATTTTGGCTGATCTGTTATCTAAGAAGTTGCAGAGAAGTTTTTTAATTGGTAAGGGGAAATTGAAGTTTTCGCAGATTTTGTACTTCAGGCCTACGTGCCATACAGTGTCAAATGCTTTTTTGATGTCTTTTGTGATGAGTGCTGTTTTGTGTCCTCGTCTGGAGTGTTTGTTAATGTGAATGTAGTTGGTGATTATGTTAAGTGCTTCCTGGGAGGATCTGCGGGGTCTAAAACCAAACTGTTTGTCAGTGAGAAGTCCTTCGTCTTCGAGGTACAGTCTGAGTCGGCGATTTATGATTGTTTCAAAAGTCTTCCCAAGAGTCTCAAGTAGACTAATGGGTCTGTAGTTCAGTGGGTCTTTGCTATTTTGATTTTTCTTGGGAATAAGGATGATTGTTGCGGTCTTAAAGCAGACGGGGAAGTAGCCTGATGCCAGGATGGCGTTGTATAAGCAAGTGAGTGCATTAATAAATGTGTTTGGGAGGTGCTTTACAATGTGATGGTTTATTCCTGTGGCACCAGGCGCCTTCCTCCGTGTTTTAGAGAGAATGAGCTTAACTTCGTCAGGCACAATGGGAGCAGTGAGGTAGTTGTCGGGGTTAAGTGAGTCTGTGTTGATGTGTGTGTCGTGAGAGATGTTGTCTGCAATATTATTAACATGTTGTTCGATGTTTCGAATGTGTTGTTGGGCGGGTCTTTCAGGAGGGTGTGGGTGGTATACTTGGGCCCATGTGTCTTTGAAGATGTCTGTGATTTCCCTGGGATCGGTGATGGTGTTACCGTTTACAATGAGTGAAGATGTTGTAGGTTTATTGTGGCCTTTTAAACGGTTTATGTGTCTCCAAAATTCCCAGGGTTTAGTTTTCCTGTGTTGTTCAGCAGTGCGTATGAGGTGTGTCCAGTGGCTGTCATGGTCAGATTGCAGGCTGTCTAGGATATGATTTCTGAGGTGTGAGAGGTCATGTCGTACTCGGCCTAAGGTGTGGTTTTGTTTATTTTGTTCAAATCGACGACGATAGCACACAAGGAGTCTTTGTGAACGTATAGAAGGTCTGAATGTGTGTCTGACTTTGTAGGATGTTTTAGGTATGGTAGTGTTTGCAGCGTTGATGATTGTGTTGTGTAAGTGTTCTATTTGTTGATCTAGATTTGTGTAGTGGAGTCCCTCATAGTCAGTTGTGTAATCTTGTTGTGATAGGATGTGTTGAAATTCATCCCAGTTAGCCTGGGAGTAATTGTAATGTGATGTAGAAGGAACTAAAATGGGATTTGAAGATATTTGCATGAAAATGGGGATGTGATCGGATCCTGATAAAGGCCCAGGGGAAATTTGATGGTGAAAAAGGTTAAATGCTCGGTTAGAGAAGATGAGATCAGGTTTGCCAGACCCATTGTGTATGAAAACTGTGTCAAAATCTGGGCCAAGGAAATTTAGTCTTTTTATGTCGTGTAGTGCTAGAAGTTGTGTTCCGTGTGGGTTGTTGGTAGTGTGTTGAAAAGCATGATGTCTAGCATTAAAGTCTGCAAGGATGAGTGTGGGTACATTGTTGTTAAATAATGTGTTCATATCAGTGTAAGGAATGTGTGTGTTGGGTCTGATGTATGTAGTGGCGACTATGAGGGGACCAAGTGTTGTGTGTGTTTTTACTGCTAAGAAGTGTTTATATGTCCAGTCTGTCATGAATTCATGTTTTATTGTGCTTTTAATCATGATGGCAGCTCCGTTGTGTGCATCGTCGTCAGATTGTCGTGTTGTGTAGCCAAAGAATTTTATTTTGTGTGTGTTGTGTATACAAGTGCTGTTGAGTAATATAATGTCTGGGTCATTATCTAGTATTAATTGTGTGAGTAAGTGTCTGTTTGGGTAGTAATGTCTAATGTTGAATTGAATTACTTTGAGCATGATGGATGATTGTTGGGTGAGTTGGGTGAATTGGTGATAATGGGGTGGTTGGGTAAGGTTGGTGGGCGGGATGGGGGGGGTGAGGTGTGGGAGGGGTCTTGTCCAAATGATTGTCCAAATGACATGGGTGGGAGGTCATGTGAGGCGTTTCTTATGGGGCTTTCTGTCTTGCGGGATTTGGATCGAGAGCGGCGGGAGTTGGGAGAGGTTGCATCAGCAGGGCTGCTAGGTTTGCGTTTTAGGGGGGATTGAGGTGGGATTTTGGGGATAGAGGTAGAGGTAGATGGGGGAGGCATGGATGTTGGTGAGGTAAGGGTGGGGTCAGGAGTGTGGATGGGCATGTCTACATTGGGGGGGGGAAGGGTTTTCGGCAGGAGTAATTTGGGTTGTGACTTCTCGAGAGTTGGGAGTAGGAGTTTTGGAGTTGAGGGTGGATGTGGAGAGGGTGGAGGTGCTGGCAGAGGGTGTGGCTGAGGTGGGGGAGGAGATAGAGGATGAGGAGGTATTGGGGGAGGAGATGGTTGTAGGGTTGTGGGTGGTTGTGGGGGTTTGGGAGGATTTTGTTTTGTTGAATTGGTACCAGGATTCAGGAATAGAGATGGCAGGAAGATTGTGGGCAGTGAGGCCGTCATTGAGAAGTTTGTTGAACTTTGGGGTAACTTGTTGGTCTGTTAAATGGAGAGCTATATTTACCAGCACCGAAGTTTTTGCAAGAATTTCTTGGTTGAAGAAAGGGTTTGGTGGGTGGGAGCTGGTGGAGAGGGAGGAGGTCATGGGTAGTGATTGAGGGGGGAGTGATGGGTTGGCAGCTGAGGCATATGATATGTTGGTGACTGGATGGGACGAGAAGAGAGGGCGGGGGTTGTTGGAAGATGTTGGAGAGGTCTTTGAGTTTTTTCGGGTTTGTTTGAGAACATTGAGGCGGAAGGGGCATTCTGAACTTATGGCAATGTGGGGGCCATTACAATTATTGCACTTCAGGGAGGTTGAGGAGCAAGTTGTGAATGAGTGGTCATCACCACAGCGTGAGCATACTTGCTCATTTTTACAGGTAGATGTTACATGCCCATACTGGTAGCACTTAAAACACTGTTGGAGGTTAACCCATGATTCAGGAGAGAGGAACTCAGGTGGTATGATCACATGGAAGGCTTTGAGACCTGACTTGAGGAGTCTGCTGGCTTCCTGAGGGGAGGCACAGCGAATTTTGATGGCTTTGTTGGGAGTCTTTGTGACATCACAAACTGTGATGTTGTTTCTTTGTGAAATTTCTGTAGTTATGTCATTCTCATCCCTGTTGAAGATATTGTTATCAGGGTGAGCAATCTTGACAGTGCAAGCAGCTTTCAACTCAGGAGAGACCACTAATTCATACCCTGCATCTTTGAGTTTATTTATGTTATCAGGGGCTAGGTATGCATCGAGATCTTTTTGAGAGGCAAGGCGAACTTTTAGGGTATTATTTGGATTTTTGAAGACTTTAACAATTTGGGTCTGGGTGATGCTGAATATGTGTGAGCCAGGATCATCAGGGGGAGGAGAGTTACATTTAAATTTCACATACAGTGCCATACTGAAACATTAAGAGAGCTAATTTTTAAAAGAATAAATTTTGAAAATGGGGAGGAGATAATTTAAATTATAAAGCTAGACTGTACCCAGGGGGCACCCCTACGGAGTGTCCCCAGAAAAAACCTAATTCCTACCTATGCCCTTGGACTAAGTCTGTCACAGGGCCCTAAACCTACTTGGAGCTTAAACCCTACCCACTTGCCTCCTATAACCAGGGGCGAATCCCCCCCCCCCCTCGTGGCAATGCCCTCGGGGTTCAGCGTCGTACTACAAGTGGGTTTCTACTGGGCGGGAGCGGGTACACACATTTAAAAATTTGGAACAACAAAAAAAAAAAAAAAAAAAAAAAAAAGCTGGAAAGAAATTGGGGAAAGAAGAGAATATAGGAAAGTAATGACACTGGAGGAGGATGATGATGAGGTATGAGGCGAGATGCAGGGAGCTGATTGGCCGGGCGAGTGCAGATCGAGGTGTTGATTGGAGGAGAGAACAGATGGAGGAAGAAGCTAGGGGGCTAGGTTTTATCTGGTCCTCAAGACGTCCCTCTTCTGCTGCTTGAAGATTCTTCTTTTTTCTTTCTTCTTTCTTCTGCCGCTTGAAGATGGGGGGGGGGGGGGGGGCGGGGCTACAGGCCTGTAAGAGAGACCAGAGCGTCACCAAGTACCACCTCGAAGTTGCTAGCTGTGGTCTGGCTCCTATATATTGTCCCAACCAACCAACTAACCTTAATGAACAGACGAGGTACTGGCTTGAGTGGCTGCCTGGCTGGCCGCTGGAGGCTCGATCACCACTCATCTTGGTCAACAGCTGGTGGATTTTTGTTTCGAATTTTTCCATGTCAAAAAACTGTATGTGCATTTCAAAACCAGCTGTCCTCGTCGGCTGTATTTGGAACACTGGTTATTGCACTTAGGACAGTTTACGCTTATTGGAAGGCGAAAATGTCTTAAGCAGCCTCAGTGTTTTTAAAGACGGTGGAAAAAGCTTTGATCGGCTCACACCCTCTACACAAGCTGGCCAGAGTCAAACTGATAGCTTAATCCCGGGCCACCTGTTTTCCAAATCATGGCATCACCTGATTGGTCGATAGACATCACGTGTCAGTGAACTCGAGTACTCTTAGCATGAATTAGGTAGGGTGATTACTTTGGCCACGACGCCACCAGTATAGTTCATTGCATTCGCCACCAGATGTCTCAGTTGTTGACTGACAGTCACGCAAAAGAGGTCTCCCAGTAGAAGACGAAAAAGAAGAAGTGTAAACAAACCCTTAAAACGTAAATATCCATATAATATGTATTATGTTAGTTTCCTGGGAATGACACCTACATAACAAATATGGAAAAAAATCGCTTAATCACATGCTATTGAGCTTAATTTTTTACCAATATTGTAGCGCCTCCTGTATATTGACCCATTTTTGTTATAACCTAACATAACCTAACCTAACCTAACTAAACCTAACCTAACCTAACCTGTTCCACTGTAAACAATGGCGGCGAGCAAACGAGGCGGCCATTAAAAAGTAAATACCTATAGAATAGTAGTAATAATAGTTTTCTAAAACATCTGATTATGTAAATATGTTGGGTATAATATGTAGAATAAAATGGCATGTCAAATGATTTTCTACCAATATTGTGGTGCGTCTTCAATATTGACCTATTGTTGGACTAAATCATGTTTGCGTAAGTCAGAATTATTATTCGTGAGCTAAGTGCATTTACTAAATTAACATTGTTGTCTTACACATAGGCTACCTACCGTACATAATAAGACACATACCGGTATACAATATTACACATAGGCTACCTACCGTACATAATAAGACACATACCGGTATACAATATTGGTATACCGGTATACAATATTACACATAGGCTACCTACATAATAAGACACATACCGGTATACAATATTGAATGTTCTTCAATGTTTACCCTTTCTGTACCGGCGACGTCTTTTGTATTTTATCCTAGCTATATTTAGACGATTGTGCTTAGTTTTAAGTAGGATCTGTGGTAGTAAAATTAGTTAAGTGAGATAGTTCGAAGCCTGTTAATTGATGAAGAATCTTTTTAAACTGCATAAAATCGTCTAAATATAGCTGAAATATAATTTAAAAGACGACACCGGCACAGAAGGGGTTAATTACGTGATATGATGCATGCTTTTATCCCACCCCGCCCCTCAACACATCTCCTACCTCACATCCCACCGCGCAACACCCCTCGCGCAGGTTCGTACCCCGCAACACATTTCCACACCTCTACAACCAAAATCACCTGATTCAACTTCACCTCAGCACAGTGCACACCACACCCTACATTCCAAGATACATCACCCAATCCCACCCCGCCGTCACGCGGCGCCGTGCAACATCCCTTCTCACTGAGCTACACCCATCTCGCCATACAGCACCCCACATCCCATCTCGCCACACGCTATCCCCACATTCCACTACGCAACACCCCCGCGCAGCTCCCTCAACACACCGCCACCCAACGCGTCCCAACCTGACCCCATCCCATCCCTAACTCATAATAAAAAAAATGCTACAGATAGAAATGTTAGGCTAACAGAATTTCTGCATACTTTGTTTACCCATGGTCGAAACTAAGTTTTTTTCTCCATGATCTTATATGTAGAATTAGCATAGACTACCGGTACTTACCGTATATTCTTTCATCGTATCCTATCCGAATTCCATTTCGGTTTTTCCCTATCCGTACTGCATTGTTATATTTTTACAACTGTTTCCACGTCAGCGTAAGCTGGAGGGAGTGGTGGGTAGGGAGGAGCCTTCTGCTTAAGTGCTATTTCCACATAGCGATTTTGATTAGTTCCGTTGAGCTTATCTTGTGTTGTCCCTGTTTTGGTTTGTTTATTTTGCAAGTTTTACATTATAATTAAGGGGCTATCACACTGAGATCGTAGTTTAACCACGGAAATTTTCGGAGCAATAGCATACCTTGGCATACCATTGGGTAATATATTTGGCATATAGAATTTCTTGAGAATATGTAGATAGCTTTTGCTACCGTTTTCTGCAAATAGTAGGCTATGCTCAAATCAATTATAATGACTCGCATGAATTTAGCTTATATTAAATCGGCATAAACAGTTGGTATCGATTGGGAGTAAAAAGAATACCGTAGTAGCCTACATAATCGGAAAACACATACCGGTACCGTACAGCCTACCAAGGAAAAGTTATTTTGTTGCTTTTAAGAAAGTTATCTCCATTATTTAACTTCCTCTCCTCCTCCTCCTCCAGTCCCACTTCCTTTTATTAGCCGTATCCCCTTACTTTTCCCATGTATATACTGCCCCTTCCCTTTAATTTCCTATTTCTTTTCACCATTTCCCCTTACATTCCTCCTACTTTTCCTCTCCCACTCCCCCAATTCCCTCTTCCATTTAGTCGTCCTCCCCCCCTCCTTACCGGCTCTATCCATTCTTTAACTTTCCCCTCCTCCTCCTCTTCTTTCATTTAGCCGTTTCCCCTTCCCTCCCCCCTCCTTACTACCCATTCTACCTCCTCCTCCTCCTTTCATTTCGCAGTTTCCTCTTCCTCCTCTCCCCTTACCGGTTCTCTCCATTCCCCTCACGCTCCCAATGTTTGCCTGGCGCCATAAACACCAATACATACACCCTGTTTACGTCTTGTGTGCTTCTATGTGTGTGTAGGTGTGTACTGTATGTGTTTATGTGTGTGTGTGTTTACATGATCAGGTTATACACATGTACGTACAGCCTTTCAAATGGATACGGTACACACACACGCATGCGCGCATAAGCAAGCACACATTGCAATACGTAAGTCTTGTAATGTGTGTGTATGTGTGTGTATGTATGCACGCACGAGTATAACCGGGTAGTCAAGTCTCCTGGGAACCGTCTGCAGCGTACCACAGCATGAAATATAGGCTGACTTTAGTTCGTACCATGCACCTCCTCCTCCACCTAATGGGTACCACCACTGCCAGGTAACTCACCTGGCCTTACCATTAGTTAAACATATATTCTTGTGCATGTATATACATACAATTAAAGACACTACATAAACATAAATGGCTAGCTTATACTAATACACATTATTAGTTTACACAATAAGCACAATGGATAGGTTAAAACTCGGTATAATTTTCGTACACATTCAAATTTCATATTTTCCTATAATGAACGTTATAGCTACCATAGCCCACAATTACTTGATCTCTCTCTCTCTCTCTCTCTCTCTCTCTCTCTCTCTCTCTATATATATATATATATATTTTTTTTTTCTATGTGATTGAGGGAGGCAAAAGGCATAACTGCCTATAGCGAGTGCCTCCCCCATAGTTGAAAGAGTGACAGGGCCAAAATCAAGGGACGTTCGAGCCAAAATGCCTGGACACACGGAGTTTGAAGCAATTTAAGTCATAGGAAGAGGGAAAGACTGATTCTGGGAGAGAGTTCCAGAGCTCAGCTGTTGAGTAGAAGAAAGTATGAGAGTAACGTTTCACTCTTGGGTTGGAGAGTTGCACAGAGTAGGGGTGGGATTGAGTTGCAAGACGGGTACCACGTGCCCTACGTAAATGAGGTGGTATGCACTGGGATAGCTCTGAGGAACACTGATTATTATAGTAGCGATAGAATAGCGAGAGAGATGCAACATTGCGGCGGAGAGAGAGAGATTGCAGAGAGTTGGTGAGTGGACGGGAGTTAATGATACGAAAGGCCTTCCTTTCAACTTTGTCTAGGAGAGCGATGTGAGAGGAACCTCCCCACACATGTGAACAATACTCAATACAAGGGCGCACTATGCCCCTGTACAGAGCAAGAAGCTGTGCAGGGGAAAAGAACCCCCTAAGGCGGTTGAGCACACCCAGCTTCTGGGAGGCTGCCTTAGCAAGACTGGTAATATGGTCCTTCCAAATGAGAGCAGAAGAAAAAGAGACACCAAGAATATTGAGAGAAGATGAAGGGTTGATTTTTGTATTGCTGAAGAATAAGGGATAGTCCGCTGGGAGATCCTGACGGGTAGATAGATGGAGAAATTGGGTTTTGGAAGCATTAAAGTTAACAAGGTTTTCTCTGCCCCAATTGGAAATAGTATTTAGATCAGAATTTAAGAGTTCTATGGCTTCATTACGTTTGTCGTTGAGGGATTGCTGGCTGGGGCGTTCTGAAAAACTAATGGAGTAGTGTAAGGTTGAGTCGTCTGCGTATGAATGGATGGGAATTAAGGTACAGTTAAGGAGATCATTTATAAAAATTAGAAAGAGAATAGGAGATAGGACAGAGCCCTGAGGAACACCGGAGTTTATAGGGTGAGGAAGTGAACAATGGCCGTCCACAACCGCGGCTATGGAACGGCCGGAAAGGAAATTAGAGACAAAGGCACAGATGGAGGGATAGAAACCGAAGGAGGGTAGTTTAGAAATTAAAGATTTATGCCAGACTCTATCGAAGGCTTTCGATATGTCTAGTGCAATAGAAAAAGTCTCACCGAAGTCCCGAAAGGAGGATGACCAAGAGTTAGTAAGATATGAAAGAAGATCACCAGTAGAGCGACCCTTAAGGAAGCCATACTGGCGATCTGAGAGCAGATTATGAGAAGAGAAATGCTTAAGAAATTTGGATATATATATATATATATATCCTATCACACACACACACACACACACACTGCCTCTCCCATTAAGCCAAACCATCCTCACTACATTCTAAAGTGTCTATTCTCAAAGGCATTCCGGATTTGTTAATATTTAGATGAGTACTCGCATACCGGTACTTTTAAGGGGAGTTTTGTTTGTCTTTTCTGGAACCCCTTCTCCATCATGTTAACCGCTTTAGTTTTGAGAATTATTATGTTACCTCCACCAACCGACTTTACTCCTAAACTCAATTAATGAAATCAACAAATACATGTGGCAGTCCAGGGATTCGAACCTAGGATGCTCACACCGAAATTCAGCGCATTTATCCATTGCGCTACGAAGACAGTTAAAGAATGGTGGACAAGCCTACGATTTATTATGCAGTTTCGAATCCTGCATATCAATCTAAGCATGTACACACTTTCCAACTGCGCTATCATAGGCTATGTATAGATGAAAGGAAGGAGTAATTAATGGGGCCATAACCCTAGGGAAGGCCTCTCTATAAACTACCCCTGAACCTGAATGAATTATTATGTTCCCTCCACCAACCGACTTTACTCCTAAACTCAATTACCGGTAATTAAATCAACAAATACATGTGGCAGTCCAGGGATTCGAACCTAGGATGCTCACACCGAAATTCAGTGCATTTATCCATTGCGCTTTAAGACGGTCCGCCCCATTAGTTTGATGATTTTAAGGCCTTTCGTCTGTGTCAATAATAGGACCTTCCTGCCATTTAGGTGTCAATGTTTGTCCTTGGGAGCGCTAGCGAACTTGTAATTTAGGTTGAACCGGCCTTACCGGCACAAAAACTGAACAAATAAACAATAACACGCCAAAAAAAAAAAAAAAAAAAAAAAAAAAAAAAAAACTAAAGCACTTTAAGGGGGGTGACCTGCTTTTTGTTATTTCTGTCCTTTTCTCTCTTTCTCTGTCTTGTATCCATTCGGCCCCATTCAGCCAACTATTTTAAGACGTTTATCCCCATCTAGGTGTCGATTTCTTCCTGGCGAGCGATAGCGAGCCAGCATTATATGAAGAATTCCGGCTTCGCCGGAGACATTTTTCAATCGACAAATGTACAAATTTAGCCTGCTGTCAAACAAAAATAAAAAATATTCTGGCTCGCTCTCGCTCACCAGTAAAAAATTGACACCTGGATGGGGATAAACGTCTTAAAACAGTAGGCTGAATGGGGCCAAATGGATACAAGCCAGAGAAAGATAGAAAAGGACAGAACAAAAACAGGTCACCCCCCTTAAAGAGCCAACCAAACCAACCCCAAGCTTGGAAGGCTAGGGGAAAATTCTCCGGCGACTAGTAAAAGTAGCAGTTAAAGGAAAGAGAGTGAACAATTAGCTAGAGTTACTGTGAGAGAGCAGGCGATGTGTAGTACTGTGTGTGTGTGTGTGTGACTGTGTGTGTGTTAAGGAAAGAGAGTGAACAATTAGCTAGAGTTACTGTGAGAGAGCAGGCGATGTGTAGTACTGTGTGTGTGTGTGTGTGACTGTGTGTTAAGGAAAGAGAGTGAACAATTAGCTAGAGTTACTGTGAGAGAGCAGGCGATGTGTAGTACTGTGTATGTGTGTGTGTGACTGTGTGTTAAGGAAAGAGAGTGAACAATTAGCTAGAGTTACTGTGAGAGAGCAGGCGATGTGTAGTACTGTGTGTGTGTGTGTGTGTGTTAAGAAAAGAGAGTGAACAATTAGCTAGCGTTACTGTGAGAGAGCAGGCGATGTGTAGTACTGTGTGTGTGTGTGTATGACTGTGTGTGTGTTAAGGAAAGAGAGTGAACAATTAGCTAGAGTTACTATGAGAGAGTAGGCGATGTGTAGTACTGTGTGTGTGTGTGTGTGTTAAGGAAAGAGAGTGAACAATTAGCTAGAGTTACTGTGAGAGAGCAGGCGATGTGTAGTACTGTGTGTGTGTGTGTGTGTGTGTGTGTGTGTGTGTTAAGGAAAGAGAGTGAACAATTAGCTAGAGTTACTGTGAGAGAGCAGGCGATGTGTAGTACTGTGTGTGTGTGTGTGTGTGTGTGACTGTGTGTGTGTTAAGGAAAGAGCGTGAACAATTAGCTAGAGTTACTGTGAGAGAGCAGGCGATGTGTAGTACTGTGTGTGTGTGTGTGTGTGACTGTGTGTTAAGAAAAGAGAGTGAACAATTAGCTAGAGTTACTGTGAGAGAGCAGGCGATGTGTAGTACTGTGTGTGTGTGTGTGTGTGTTAAGGAAAGAGAGTGAACAATTAGCTAGAGTTACTGTGAGAGAGCAGGCGATGTGTAGTACTGTGTGTGTGTGTGTGACTGTGTGTGTGTTAAGGAAAGAGAGTGAACAATTAGCTAGAGTTACTGTGAGAGAGCAGGCGATGTGTAGTACTGTGTGTGTGTGTGTGACTGTGTGTGTGTTAAGGAAAGAGAGTGAACAATTAGCTAGAGTTACTGTGAGAGAGCAGGCGATGTGTAGTACTGTGTGTCTGTGTGTGTGTACTTACTCTAGTTGTACTTACTCTAGTTGTATTGCGGGAGTGAGCTTGCTCGTTATTTCCCGCCTCCTATATGTGTAGGTGTTATATGTATCGTTGGAATGGCTGTGGATGTGTGTGTAGTCTGTATTTTTAGCCAATTGGCGACATCGGAAACGAAGGCTTAGGGTGGATCTGTATGGTACCATTCTCACTATAGACGGTACCGTCTCGCCCGAAGGCTTAGGTAGCCATCAGCTTAGGTGAACCATATGATACCCATCTCGCCTTGTACCATTTTTGCCAACCCCAGATGGGACGTCACAACGTCGTCCACTTATTCCAGGTACCTATTTACAGCTAGGTGAACTGAGGCTAACACATGAAAGGAGACAAGCCCAATTTGTCTCCGCCCGGCCGGGGATTGAACCCCCGACCCCTCGTGTGTGAGACGAGAGCTCTACCTACTAGGCTACGGGCTGTGTGTGACTGTGTGTGTGTGTGTGTTAAGGAAAGAGAGTGAACAATTAGCTAGAGTTACTGTGAGAGAGCAGGCGATGTGTAGTACTGTGTGTGTGTGTGTGACTGTGTGTGTGTTAAGGAAAGAGAGTGAACAATTAGCTAGAGTTACTGTGAGAGAGCAGGCGATGTGTAGTACTGTGTGTGTGTGTGTGTGTGTGTGTGTGACTGTGTGTGTGTGTTAAGGAAAGAGAGTGAACAATTAGCTAGAGTTACTGTGAGAGAGCAGGCGATGTGTAGTACTGTGTGTGTGTGTGTGACTGTGTGTGTGTTAAGGAAAGAGAGTGAACAATTAGCTAGAGTTACTGTGAGAGAGCAGGCGATGTGTATTACTGTGTGTGTGTGTGTGTGTGACTGTGTGTGAGTGTTAAGGAAAGAGAGTGAACAATTAGCTAGAGTTACTGTGAGAGAGCAGGCGATGTGTAGTACTGTGTGTGTGTGTGTGTGACTGTGTGTGTGTGTTAAGGAAAGATAGTGAACAATTAGCTAGAGTTACTGTGAGAGAGCAGGCGATGTGTAGTACTGTGTGTGTGTGTGTGTGTGACTGTGTGTGTGTGTTAAGGAAAGAGAGTGAACAATTAGCTAGAGTTACTGTGAGAGAGCAGGCGATGTGTAGTACTGTGTGTGTGTGTGTGTGTGACTGTGTGTGTGTTAAGGAAAGAGAGTGAACAATTCGCTAGAGTTACTGTGAGAGAGCAGGCGATGTGTAGTACTGTGTGTGTGTGTGTGTGTGTGTGTGTGTGTGTGACTGTGTGTGTGTTAAGGAAAGAGAGTGAACAATTCGCTAGAGTTACTGTGAGAGAGCAGGCGATGTGTAGTACTGTGTGTGTGTGGAAATCTATGGTTATAGAATCTGTCAAAGAAAGAATACAAGCATTAAAACAAAGATATCCATATTATAGACCTTCTAAAAGTGTATTGAAGGACGAACTGGCTACTTGTGAGCTTATAAGATTACAGGACAAGTATGTAATTACAGTAGTTGATAAAGCTAATACAAATTATGCCTTTATATGCAAATGGTTTTATATGAAAATGTTGTACAAAGAGACAGGAATTATTGGTGAAACAAGTAACACTTACGTGAAAACTAATGAACGTGAACAGGACATTATACATCGCCAGACTAATTTTCTTAGTTCCGCCAACATCATAACGCCAACTAAAGATCATAAGTTTCCGTTCATGTATTGGATTCCAAAATTTCACAAAGATCCTATAAAAGCGAGATATATTGTCTCCTCGTCCATTTGTACTACTAAGCAATTAGCTTTTTGTATAAGTAAATCACTGAAGTTGATAATGAAAGGACGAAAGAGATATTGCACTGTAATTGAAGAGTTCACCGGTACAAGTAGATGGCGGGTAGTTGAAAATAATCAACCAGTACTAGACGTGATCAAGCAAATAAATGATAAACAACAAGCTAAAAATGTTGTAACTTATGATTTTAGTACTTTATATACAAACATTCCTCATGATAAACTTATATTAGCCCTGGAAAATATAGTGAATAAATGTTTTGCAAATTCGAAAATGAAATACATTACAATAAACAATTATGAAGCTTTTTGGAGTAATGCATTGTCTAAAAAATATACATCATTAAATAAAACCTCCCTTATGAATAGCATAACATTCTTGACAGATAACACGTTTTTCAAATGTGGTGATTTCATAATTATGTAAGCAAAATATAGGCATTCCAATGGGAACAGACCCAGGGCCAGATTTTGCCAATCTATTTCTTCATTATTACGAGTTCTTTTATATGCAAGATAACACTCGTACTAAATACGGAACATGCAAACAAATAAGCAAGTGTTCAAGATATATTGATGATATAATATTGTTCAACAGTGGCGACATATTTGATAAAATTAAGACAGACATCTACCCTGATGAGCTTATTTTAAATAAAAAAATGACTCCGATAAGAAAGCTTTATTCCTCGATATACAAATTGAAGTAATTGATAAGACATTTGTAACAAAACTTTATGACAAACGAACAGATTTCCAATTTCATATAGTTAACTTTCCCTTTCTTTGCGGAAATATCCCCAAAAGACAAAGCTATGGTGTTTTTACTTCCCAAATAATACGCTATAGTAGAGTCTGTTCCAAATATGAAGACTTTTTAGAGGCTTGTAAGATCCTTATTAGAAAATTGTTGAAACAAGAATGTGAAATATATCTCTTAAAAAGACATTTTAACAAACTACCAATTAGATATTTTAACTACAATAAATTAAAAAATATTATAACAAGTGATGTATTTCAAGAAACACCATCTTAGAACTGCTAGAGATGATATGAGTAAATTTATGAAGAGCATCTCAGCTAATAATGATGATGTCATTGAATTTATCACACACTGCATGATCTACTGAATATGTCGACGTATTATTACCAGAATGTTGATGCCAAGGAGATGGGCTGATCCTGTCAGAGTGGGGGTTGAGCGTCCCCTACCTCCCAGAGCTCAACCTCACTTTATCTCATGCTAAATATGTTTCAATACTTTTTGACATAGTTAATGGATTTCTTCTTCGATATCCGACAACAAAATGTGACTTCCCCAATTTGAACTAACTGATTTTGTCTACTCTACTTCTGACTATCAAATTGACTTCCCGAATTTGTCAACCCCCTGATTTTGACTATTTCATTAGTACTATATTACTTTTTCTTTTAGGGCAAACACTCTACACCAGGTATTATAGAGATAGCCGGTTTCACAGTTATAACAGAAAACCGATTACGGCGGATGGCTGTGGCCTGATGAAGTCCATCCGCCTCTCTATTTTGCCTTGGGGTGGGTCTTTGACTGTCTCTCTATATTTTTCATATATCTGTGTTAATTTCAACTCTTTTCACATGTGTGTAACTGTGTGTGTGTGTTAAGGAAAGAGAGGGTACAATTAGCTAGAGTTACTGTGAGAGAGCAGGCGATGTGTAGTACTGTGTGTGTGTGTGTGTGTGTGTGACTGTGTGTGTGTGTTAAGGAAAGAGAGTGAACAATTAGCTAGAGTTACTGTGAGAGAGCAGGCGATGTGTAGTACTGTGTGTGTGTGTGTGTGTGTGTGTGTGTGTGACTGTGTGTGTGTGTTAAGGAAAGAGAGTGAACATTTAGCTAGAGTTACTGTGAGAGAGCAGGCGATGTGTAGTACTGTGTGTGTGTGTGTGTGTGTGTGACTGTGTGTGTGTGTTAAGGAAAGAGAGTGAACAATTAGCTAGAGTTACTTTGAGAGAGCAGGCGATGTGTAGTACTGTGTGTGTGTGTGTGACTGTGTGTGTGTGTTAAGGATAGAGAGTGAACAATTAGCTAGAGTTACTGTGAGAGAGCAGGCGATGTGTAGTACTGTGTGTGTGTGTGTGTGACTGTGTGTTAAGGAAAGAGAGTGAACAATTAGCTAGAGTTACTGTGACAGAGCAGGCGATGTGTAGTACTGTGTGTGTGTGTGTGTGACTGTGTGTGTGTTAAGGAAAGAGAGTGAACTATTAGCTAGAGTTACTGTGAGAGAGCAGGCGATGTGTAGTACTGTGTGTGTGTGTGTGTGTGACTGTGTGTGTGTGTTAAGAAAAGAGAGTGAACAATTAGCTAGAGTTACTGTGAGAGAGCAGGCGATGTGTAGTACTGTGTGTGTGTGTGTGTGTGACTGTGTGTGTGTTAAGGAAAGAGAGTGAACAATTAGCTAGAGTTACTGTGAGAGAGCAGGCGATGTGTAGTACTGTGTGTGTGTGTGTGTATGACTGTGTGTGTGTGTTAAGAAAAGAGAGTGAACAATTAGCTAGAGTTACTGTGAGAGAGCAGGCGATGTGTAGTACTGTGTGTGTGTGACTGTGTGTGTGTTAAGGAAAGAGAGTGAACAATTAGCTAGAGTTACTATGAGAGAGTAGGCGATGTGTAGTACTGTGTGTGTGTGTGTGTGTGTTAAGGAAAGAGAGTGAACAATTAGCTAGAGTTACTGTGAGAGAGCAGGCGATGTGTAGTACTGTGTGTGTGTGTGTGTGTGTGTGTGTGTGTGTGTGTGTGTGTGTGTTAAGGAAAGAGCGTGAACAATTAGCTAGAGTTACTGTGAGAGAGCAGGCGATGTGTAGTACTGTGTGTGTGTGTTAAGGAAAGAGAGTGAACAATTAGCTAGAGTTACTGTGAGAGAGCAGGCGATGTGTAGTACTGTGTGTGTGTGTTAAGGAAAGAGAGTGAACAATTAGCTAGAGTTACTGTGAGAGAGCAGGCGATGTGTAGTACTGTGTGTGTGTGTGTGTGTGTGTGACTGTGTGTGTGTTAAGGAAAGAGAGTGAACAATTAGCTAGAGTTACTGTGAGAGAGCAGGCGATGTGTAGTACTGTGTGTGTGTGTGTGACTGTGTGTGTGTTAAGGAAAGAGAGTGAACAATTAGCTAGAGTTACTGTGAGAGAGCAGGCGATGTGTAGTACTCTGTGTGTGTGTGTGTGTGTGCGACTGTGTGTGTGTGTTAAGGAAAGAGAGTGAACAATTAGCTAGAGTTACTGTGAGAGAGCAGGCGATGTGTAGTACTGTGTGTGTGTGTGTGACTGTGTGTGTGTTAAGGAAAGAGAGTGAACAATTAGCTAGAGTTACTGTGAGAGAGCAGGCGATGTGTAGTACTGTGTGTGTGTGTGTGTGTGTGTGACTGTGTGTGTGTGTTAAGGAAAGAGAGTGAACAATTAGCTAGAGTTACTGTGAGAGAGCAGGCGATGTGTAGTACTGTGTGTGTGTGTGTGACTGTGTGTGTGTTAAGGAAAGAGAGTGAACAATTAGCTAGAGTTACTGTGAGAGAGCAGGCGATGTGTAGTACTGTTACTCAGTTACTTGTTCGTCAAGGGGAATCCACGCAATGCGAGCTAAGCTCATTATTATCGCGCCTCCTTAACTGGGAATGTATTGCGTGAAATGCATGTTAAGTGTTTTATGTACTGTTGGAATGGCTGTGGATGTGTGTGTAGTCTGTATTTAGCCAATTGGCGACATCGGAAACGAAGGCTTAGGGTGGATCTGTATGGTACCATTCTCACCGTCTCGCCCGAAGGCTTAGGTAGCCATTAGCTTAGGTGAACCATATGATACCCATCTCGCCTTGTACCATTTTTGCCAACCCCAGATGGGACGTCACAACGTCGTCCACTTATTCCAGGTACCTATTAACAGCTAGGTGAACTGAGGCTAACACATGAAAGGAGACAAGCCCAATTTGTCTCCGCCCGGCCGGGGATTGAACCCCCGACCCCTCGTGTGTGAGACGAGAGCTCTACCTACTAGGCTACGGGCCTGTGTGTGTGTGTGTGTGTGTGACTGTGTGTGTGTGTTAAGGAAAGAGAGTGAACAATTAGCTAGAGTTACTGTGAGAGAGCAGGCGATGTGTAGTACTGTGTGTGTGTGTGTGTGTGTGTTAAGGAAAGAGAGTGAACAATTAGCTAGAGTTACTGTGAGAGAGCAGGCGATGTGTAGTACAAAGGAGTACAAAGGAAATCAAGCAACAACAGGTCTAGTGACCCTTCTAGGCTGCTTGTCCTCCAAAACACTGAGGATCAAGTGTCCAAACAGTGGTTTAGAGTGGGTAAGGGAACATTGGAAAGGGAACTACTGCCCTAGAACTAATGTCCGTGGCAGGATTAGGAAGTTAGTAGGGGACAGATGGGTTAGTAACTGAGGGGGGTATACAATAAAGTTATTCATTTACAAACGCAGTCAGTCGCGGGTTTGATGCGAGATATTTGTCTAGGCGGAGTTTAAATGAATCAACGGTGCTGCAGTCTATAACGTCTCGGGGAAGCCCATTCCACAAGTTGACAACTCGATTGAAGAAGAAATTCTTAGATTCGTGTGAGTTAAAAGATTTACCAATAATTTTGCAACCGTTTCCCCGCGTGTAATTAGATTGGTTGATAGTGAAGTACTTACTACAGTTCATATTGTCGATGCCTTTGATGATTTTGAACACTTGAATTAAGTCACCTCTTAATCTGCGCTGGGTTAAAGGAAATAGATTTAATTCTCTAAGACGCTCTTCGTATGGTTTGTTCTTTAGGCTAGGTATCATTTTGGTAACTCTACGTTGAACTCGTTCTAGCTTGTTTATATCTTTTTGGTAATAAGGGCACCAGGATTGAACGCAGTATTCCAGAAGAGGGCGGACTAAGGAATTGTAAAGGGTTAGGATAACATCTTTGGATTTATGCTCAAATGACCTGCCTATAAAGCCAATTATTTTGTTTGCCTTCTTAACAACTTCTGAACATTGTAGACTCGGTTTTAGGTTACTCGATATTGTTACTCCCAGATCGGTTTCTTTGTTTACATTCTTAAGCTGAGTGCCATTCATCGAATAGTTTGCTTTCTCATTTAGGTATCCGATATGTAGTACTTTACATTTATCCGCATTGAAACTCATTTGCCAAATTTGGGCCCAACATGACAATTTATCTAGATTGTGTTGCATATCGTCAACTTGTTCTTTTGAGAGTACGCTATTTGCAATTTTTGTATCGTCAGCAAATTTCGAGACTGTACAGGTGAGACCCTCATCTATGTCGTTGATGTAAATTAGAAAGAGAATTGGTCCTAGTACCGATCCCTGGGGTACCCCACTACTTACATTGGTCCATTTAGATGCCTTACCGTTTATGACTACTCTTTGCTTTCTGTCGCTGAGCCAATTTTCTATCCATTTCAACACACCGTCTTGTATTCCATGCGCTTTTAGTTTTAGCAGTATGGTAATCGTTTGTGGGGAACTTTGTCAAAGGCCTTTTGAAAATCAAGGTATATAATATCTACAGCTTTACTCTCATCGTAGAGGTTGAAGATATCGTGGAAGAAGTCTAAGAGGTTTGTTAAACAGGAACGTTTTTTACGAAAGCCGTGTTGAGTATCTTTAAGTAAGTTATATGCCTCTAAGTGATTTACGAGTCTGTCTCTTATGACCGTTTCTAGCATTTTACATACAATTGATGTTAAGCTAATTGGACGATAGTTACTGGGTAGGGATTTGCTGCCTTTTTTGAATATCGGTGTTACGTTGGCTAGCTTCCACTGATCAGGCATAGTCCCAGACTGCAAGGATTCATTGAATAGCAATGTCAGTGGTTTGGAGAGCTCATCCTTAGCTTCCTTTAGAACTCTAGGTGAGATTGTATCAGGTCCTGGCGTTTTATTTACCTTGAGTTTATCTAAACAATTCAATACTTCTCTCTCTGTAACGGTGATATTGCTTAGAACATCTGAATTATCAATCTGAATCGGCGATGGTGTAGGGATATCACTGAGGTCTTCGGTTGTAAAAACTGATGCAAAGAAGGTATTGAGGGCATTACTCATTTGTACTTCGTCTTTGGTGTATTCTCCATTTTCATCGACTAACGGTCCAACAGTTGAAGTAACTACTTTTTTCTTTCTGATATAACTATAGAATTCTTTCGGGTTTGTTTTACATTGATTCGCAACATGTAACTCCAGGGTCTTTTTACTTTGCTTAATTAACTTTTTGGCTTTGCGTCGTAGCTCTACAAATTTCACCCGTTCTTCGTAATTTTGTGAGGATTTTAATCTATCATTAGCAAATTTTTTAGCAAGCAGACAGTCTGAAATATCTTTATTCCACCATTTGGGCTTATAATTTTGGCCTGGACGCCGTATTTTCGATGGTATGCAGTCTTGCACTGCCTTAAGGTAAGTGGTTGTGAAACACTCCCAAGATGTATTTATGTCGTTATTGTTAGTCAGAAAGCTCCAGTCAGTTTCTTTAAGTTTTGATTTAAGTTTATGAAAATTTGCTTTCTTGAAATTAGGGACTTTCTCAATGCTGCTATTTGATTTGTTACTAGTAAACTTTAAAGTGAAAGTTATCGTAAGATGGTCGCTGTTACTGAATTCATCACCAACATTCAAATTCTCTATTAATTCTTCTTTTGTTGCGAGTACAAGGTCAAGCACATTATTACCACGGGTCGGAGATTGTACAAATTGAAAAAGTTAACTCTCTTGCAAGTTAGCATAGAGGTCGTGTCCAGAGTGTGAAGTAAGAATATCGCCCCATTTAGTCACGGGTAAGTTGAAATCGCCAAGAATTACGGTATCTTGTATGTTAGTTATTTCTGCAATTTGTTCATAAATTTCACTGTCAGTTTGCACTGATTGAGATGGGGGTCTGTATAATAAAGCTAGTGTTATTTTAGTTCCTCGTTTATTATTTAATAGTACGTAAGATATGTCTATATTCGCAATTTGAGGTTTTGACATTAAGACGGGATTAAGACTTTCCTTTATAAAAAACAGAACTCCTCCTCCATTTCTATTGATCCGACTTTTCTCAAACATTGTATAACCAGGAAGCGTATATTCGGCTAAAAAGTCTCTGTCTTCCGTATTTAACCAAGATTTTGTAATGCCGATTATATCATAATGTTCTGTAAACACGATTTCCTCTAGATCTGAAAATGTATTGCGTATGCTACGAGCATTTACATAAAACACCTTAAGAGTATTAGAGTTGGATGTTACTGATTGTGCATTGTCTGAATTTTCAGTTCGTATTTGACTTACACTACCCTGTCTTGGGTCTGGTTGACCCCGTTTTTTGAACGGAAATCCTTGACTGCATCGTTCAGCAGACGACCAAGACGTGCAGCTCCTACTTCATTGAGATGTACACCATCTCCTGAAAACAAAGATTTATCATAGTAAAAATTATCCCACGTGTCGACAAAGCCGATGTTCTCCTCCCTGCAGAGTTTGGCTAGTCGGCGATTTGTACTGGTAGCTATGTTGTAGAATCGGTTTTCTACATCAATCCGGGGAACAATTCCTGAAATTAAGATTCTATTAGATTTTTCCTTGAAGGACCTGATCAGCCGCCGGTACTTGCAAAGTAGTTCCTCTGACCGCGTCCGTTGGACATCGTTAGATCCAACGTGGATGACGTACGTAGTGCTTGCGGGGGCGAGCCTGGAAACCTCTTCCAGAGCCGCAACAATGTCGTCCACGCCGCCACCTGGGATACAGAATCGCTTTCTGGTCCTGGGTGCCCTGGCGCAGAACTCGGTTAGTTGGCCACGGACCATGGAGTTGCCCACAAGCCGAACTTCTTCCGTTTCCTCTTCCTCGTCAATAGCCAGAATTTTGAAGCGGTTTTGGCATGTTGTCGACCTTCCTGGTACTGGTACTGGGATGGACATTGTTTCTCACTAACTGAAAGTTGTCCTGGGGGGGGAGTGAGAGTAGAGTCATTATTATTATCTGCAACATCTAAGGTAGCTGCTGGTGTGGGTACCGGTACTGTATGCACTGGAATGGCGGTTGACATAGTAGTGGTTTCTTGGGCCGAGGGCACTCCTACGTTGAGTGTGGCAAATTCTTGAAGGGATTCAAGCTTCGTAGTCAGGGCATCGATCTTGCGGTGAGCTGCATTCAATTCATCCGCAATCTTCTCTCGGAGCTGGCAAAATCTACAAATTTGGACATCAGTATCAACAAACATGGTAGGGCCAAATTTACCGGAACAACTCGTGCAGGTTCGTTGCGGCGCCATGACGATATAATCACAATATGCCTGAAAATCACTCAAATTTATGTTAGCAAAATGGTACAATTAAAGCCTGAAAATCACAAAAAATGTATGTTAGCAATGTGATACAATTAATTCCTGAAAATCACAAAAAAATTTGTTAGCAATATGATAAAATTAATATGCCTGTAAATCACAAAAAATATGTTAGCAATAGAACACAATTTATGCCTGAAAAAAACAAAAATTTATGTAAGCAGTATGACACAGTTAAAGCCTGAAAATCACAAATGGACTAGAAATTTGTTACAAAATTTACTGGAAAAAAAAAGTGGGAGAGGGTTAATGTAGCCTAGTGAAAAAACTGGAAAACAGTATACAGTACAGTAACAAAAAATATTTGTTAGTAATATGGTACAATTAATGCCTGTAAATCACAAAAACAATATGTTAATCACAAAAAGAATATTATGGCTGTAAATCACAAAAAAATATGTTAGCAATAGAACACAATTTATGCCTGAAAAAAAAAAAATTGATGTTAGCAGTATGACACAGTTAAAGCCTGCAAATTGTAAATGGACTAGTAATTTGTTACAAAATTTACTGGGAGAAAAAAAGGGGAGAGGGTTAATTTAGCCTAGTGAGAACACTGGAAAGCAGTATACAGTACAGTAACAAAAAATATTGGTTAGCAATATGGTACAATTAATGCCTGTAAATCACAAAAAGAATATGTTGATCACAAAAGTACTGTGTGTGTGTGGAAAGCTATGGTTATAGAATCTGTCAAAGAAAGAATACAAGCATTAAAACAAAGATATCCATATTATAGACCTTCTAAAAGTGTACTAAAGGACGAACTGGCTACTTGTGAGCTTATAAGATTACAGGACAAGTATGTAATTACAGTAGTTGATAAAGCTAATAAAAATTATGCCTTTATATGCAAATGGTTTTATATGAAAATGTTGTACAAAGAGACAGGAATTATTGGTGAAACAAGTAACACTTACGTGAAAACTAATGAACGTGAACAGGACATTATACATCGCCAGACTAATTTTCTTAGTTCCGCCAACATCATAACGCCAACTAAAGATCATAAGTTTCCGTTCATGTATTGGATTCCAAAATTTCACAAAGATCCTATAAAAGCTAGATATATTGTCTCCTCGTCCATTTGTACTACTAAGCAATTAGCTTTTTGTATAAGTAAATCACTGAAGTTGATAATGAAAGGACGACAAAGATATTGCACTGTAATTGAAGAGTTCACCGGTACAAGTAGATGGCGGGTAGTTGAAAATAATCAACCAGTACTAGACGTGATCAAGCAAATAAATGATAAACAACAAGCTAAAAATGTTGTAACTTATGATTTTAGTACTTTATATACAAACATTCCTCATGATAAACTTATATTAGCCCTGGAAAATATAGTGAATAAATGTTTTGCAAATTCGAAAATGAAATACATTACAATAAACAATTATGAAGCTTTTTGGAGTAATGCATTGTCTAAAAAATATACATCATTAAATAAAACCTCCCTTATGAATAGCATAACATTCTTGACAGATAACACGTTTTTCAAATGTGGTGATTTCATATGTAAGCAAAATATAGGCATTCCAATGGGAACAGACCCAGGGCCAGATTTTGCCAATCTATTTCTTCATTATTACGAGTTCTTTTATATGCAAGATAACACTCGTACTAAATACGGAACATGCAAACAAATAAGCAAGTGTTCAAGATATATTGATGATATAATATTGTTCAACAGTGGCGACATATTTGATAAAATTAAGACAGACATCTACCCTGATGAGCTTATTTTAAATAAAAAAATGACTCCGATAAGAAAGCTTTATTCCTCGATATACAAATTGAAGTAATTGATAAGACATTTGTAACAAAACTTTATGACAAACGAACAGATTTCCAATTTCATATAGTTAACTTTCCCTTTCTTTGCGGAAATATCCCCAAAAGACAAAGCTATGGTGTTTTTACTTCCCAAATAATACGCTATAGTAGAGTCTGTTCCAAATATGAAGACTTTTTAGAGGCTTGTAAGATCCTTATTAGAAAATTGTTGAAACAAGGATATGAAATATACCTCTTAAAAAAGACATTTTAACAAACTACCAATTAGATATTTTAACTACAATAAATTAAAAAATATTATAACAAGTGATGTATTTCAAGAAACACCATCTTAGAACTGCTAGAGATGATATGAGTAAATTTATGAAGAGCATCTCAGCTAATAATGATGATGTCATTGAATTTACCACACACTGCATCTACTGAATATGTCGACGTATTATTACCAGAATGTTGATGCCAAGGAGATGGGCTGATCCTGTCAGAGTGGGGGTTGAGCGTCCCCTGCCTCCCAGAGCTCAACCTCACTTTATCTTATGCTAAATATGTTTCAATACTTTTTGACATAGTTAATGGATTTCTTTTTCGATATCCGACAACAAAATGTGACTTCCCCAATTTGAACTAACTGATTTTGTCTACTCTACTTCTGACTATCAAATTGACTTCCCGAATTTGTCAACCCCCTGATTTTGACTATTTCATTAGTACTATACTACTTTTTCTTTTAGGGCAAACACTGCAAACACTCTACACCAGGTATTATAGAGATAGCCGGTTTCACAGTTATTATGTTCCTTCCAACAACCAACTATACTCCTAAAATCGATTAATGAAATTTACAAACACATGTGGCAGTCCGTGGATTCGAATCCAGGATGCTCACACCGAAAATCAACACCTTATGCATCGCACCACGAAGACAGTTAAAGAATGGTGGACACTGCCTACGATTTATTATGCAACTTCGAATCCTGCATATCAATCTAAGCATGTACACACATCCCAACTGCAACTCACGTAGGCTATGCATATGTGAATGGAAAGAGCAATTAATGGGGCCTTAACCACTAGGGAAGTCCTCTCGATAAATTACCCCTGAACCAATATCAATTATTATGTTCCTTCCAACAACCAACTATACTCCTAAAATCGATTAATTAAATTTACAAACACATGTGGCAGTCCGTGGATTCGAATCCAGGATGCTCACACCGAAAATCAACACCTTATGCATCGCACCACGAAGACAGTTAAAGAATGGTGGACACTGCCTACGATTTATTATGCAACTTCGAATCCTGCATATCAATCTAAGCATGTACACACATCCCAACTGCAACTCACGTAGGCTATGCATATGTGAATGGAAAGAGCAATTAATGGGGCCTTAACCACTAGGGAAGTCCTCTCGATAAATTACCCCTGAACCAATATCAATTATTATGTTCCTTCCAACAACCAACTATACTCCTAAAATCGATTAATTAAATTTACAAACACATGTGGCAGTCCGTCTTATAACAGAAAACCGATTCCGGCGGATGGCTGTGGCCTGATGAAGTCCATCCGCCTCTCTATTTTGCCTTGGGGTGGGTCTTTGACTGTCTCTCTATATTTTTCATATATCTGTGTTAATTTCAACTCTTTTCACATGTGTGTGACTGTGTGTGTGTGTTAAGGAAAGAGAGGGAACAATTAGCTAGAGTTACTGTGAGAGAGCAGGCGATGTGTAGTACTGTGTGTGTGTGTGTGTGTGTGTGTGTGTGACTGTGTGTGTGTGTTAAGGAAAGAGAGTGAACAATTAGCTAGAGTTACTGTGAGAGAGCAGGCGATGTGTAGTACTGTGTGTGTGTGTGTGTGTGTGTGTGACTGTGTGTGTGTGTTAAGGAAAGAGAGTGAACAATTAGCTAGAGTTACTGTGAGAGAGCAGGCGATGTGTAGTACTGTGTGTGTGTGTGTGTGTGACTGTGTGTGTGTGTTAAGGCAAGAGAGTGAACAATTAGCTAGAGTTACTGTGAGAGAGCAGGCGATGTGTAGTACTGTGTGTGTGTGTGTGTGTGTGTGTGTGTGTGTGACTGTGTGTGTGTGTTAAGGAAAGAGAGTGAACAATTAGCTAGAGTTACTGTGAGAGAGCAGGCGATGTGTAGTACTGTGTGTGTGTGACTGTGTGTGTGTGTTAAGGAAAGAGAGTGAACAATTAGCTAGAGCTACTGTCAGAGAGCAGGCGATGTGTAGTACTGTGTGTGTGTGTGTGTGTGTGTGTGACTGTGTGTGTGTGTTAAGGAAAGAGAGTGAACAATTAGCTAGAGTTACTGTGAGAGAGCAGGCGATGTGTAGTACTGTGTGTGTGTGTGTGTGTGTGTGTGACTGTGTGTGTGTGTTAAGGAAAGAGAGTGAACAATTAGCTAGAGTTACTGTGAGAGAGCAGGCGATGTGTAGTACTGTGTGTGTGTGTGTGTGTGTGTGTGTGTGTGTGTGTGACTGTGTGTGTGTGTTAAGGAAAGAGAGTGAACAATTAGCTAGAGTTACTGTGAGAGAGCAGGCGATGTGTAGTACTGTGTGTGTGTGTGTGTGTGTGACTGTGTGTGTGTGTTAAGGAAAGAGAGTGAACAATTAGCTAGAGTTACTGTGAGAGAGCAGGCGATGTGTAGTACTGTGTGTGTGTGTGTGTGTGTGACTGTGTGTGTGTGTTAAGGAAAGAGAGTGAACAATTAGCTAGAGTTACTGTGAGAGAGCAGGCGATGTGTAGTACTGTGTGTGTGTGTGTGTGTGTGTGTGTGACTGTGTGTGTGTGTTAAGGAAAGGAGTGAACAATTAGCTAGAGTTACTGTGAGAGAGCAGGCGATGTTTAGTACTGTGTGTGTGTGTGTGTGTGTGACTGTGTGCGTATGTTAAGGAAAGAGAGTGAACAATTAGCTAGAGTTACTGTGAGAGAGCAGGCGATGTGTAGTACTGTGTGTGTGTGTGTGTGACTGTGTGTGTGTGTTAAGGAAAGAGAGTGAACAATTAGCTAGAGTTACTGTGAGAGAGCAGGCGATGTGTAGTACTGTGTGTGTGTGTGTGTGTGACTGTGTGTTAAGAAAAGAGAGTGAACAATTAGCTAGAGTTACTGTGAGAGAGCAGGCGATGTGTAGTACTGTGTGTGTGTGTGTGTGACTGTGTGTGTGTGTTAAGGAAAGAGAGTGAACAATTAGCTAGAGTTACTGTGAGAGAGCAGGCGATGTGTAGTACTGTGTGTGTGTGTGTGTGTGTGTGTGTGTGTGTGTGTGTGTTAAGGAAAGAGAGTGAACAATTAGCTAGAGTTACTGTGAGAGAGCAGGCGATGTGTAGTACTGTGTGTGTGTGTGTGACTGTGTGTGTGTTAAGGAAAGAGAGTGAACAATTAGCTAGAGTTACTGTGAGAGAGCAGGCGATGTGTAGTACTGTGTGTGTGTGTGACTGTGTGTGTGTGTTAAGGAAAGAGAGTGAACAATTAGCTAGAGTTACTGTGAGGGAGCAGGCGATGTGTAGTACTGTGTGTGTGTGTGTGTGACTGTGTGTGTGTGTTAAGGAAAGAGAGTGAACAATTAGCTAGAGTTACTGTGAGAGAGCAGGCGATGTGTAGTACTGTGTGTGTGTGTGTGTGTGTGTGACTCGATGATACGTGGTCAGCTCACAGAGTTTTGCGCCAGGGCACCTAAGACCAGGAAGCGTTTTTGTATCCCTGGTGGTGGTGTGGATGACGTAGTTGCAGCAGTTGACGAAGTATCAAAGCTGGCCCCTGCTAATACAATGTACGTCATCCACGTTGGATCCAACGATGTGCAGCGAACCCGGTCGGAAGATTTGCTTTTAAAGTACCAGCAGCTGATCAAGTCGTTTAAGGAGAAGTCATCAAGGATCATCGTCTCAGGAATCGTCCCCCGGCTCGGTGTAGAGAGCCGATTTTACAACATAGCCACCAGCACAAATCGTTGTCTAGCAAACCTCTGCAGGAAGGAGAACGTGGGATTCGTCGACACCTGGGACAATTTCTACTACGATGACTATTTGTTTTCGGACGATGGAGTTCATCTGAACCAGGTGGGAGCAGCACGTTTTGGGCGTCTTCTCAACGATGCGGTGAAGGATTTTCGGAGAAGAAATCGACTCAGCACAGGACAACCAGGAAGGAGGACCGAAGACAGCGAGGACGGCAACCTACAAAGGAATTAAATACTAATCCGTCAAGAACCGCGAATTTGGATAAATCTCCACCAACACGACCCAAATTCAAAACCGTCAGGGATAACGACCGAGGACCGAGGACAGCCATGAATGTAAATGTAGATCCGACCAGAACCAATAATTCGATGAAAGAACGTAATGCGAGTTCTAAAACCGCAACTTTAAAGGTTTTCTATGCAAACGCTCGTAGCATACGCAATAAATTTTCAGATTTAGAGGAACTAGTGTTTACAGAAAATTATGATGTGATTGGCATAACAGAATCTTGGCTCAATACAGAAGATAGAGACTTTTTAGCAGAGTATTCACTTCCCGGTTATGTAATGTTTGAGAACAGCCGAATAAATAAAAATGGAGGTGGCGTTTTATTTTATATCAAAGAAAGTCTTAACCCGACCCTCGTGTCAAAACCTCAAATTGTGAACGTCGACACATCTTTTGTGCTAATAAAGAATAATAAAGGTACAAAAATAATACTTGCGTTAATATACAGACCTCCAGCTCAATCAGTGCAAACTGACCGAGAAATTTACGAACAAATTGCAGATGTAAGTAACTCTCAAGATACCGTAATTTTTGGCGACTTTAATTTACCTGTGACCAAGTGGGGCGATACTCTTACTTCACACTCCGGACATGACTTGTATACGAACTTGCAAGAGAGTTCGCTTTATCAATTTGTTCGAACGCCGACCCGTGGTAATAACGTTCTTGACATTGTACTTGCAACAAAAGAAGAATTGATAGAGAATTTGAATGTTGGTGATGAATTCAGTAACAGCGACCATCGTACGATAACTTTCACTTTAAAGTTTACTAGTAACGAACCAAATAGTAGCATCGAAAAAGTCCCTAATTTCAAGAAAGCAAACTTCCATAAACTTAGAGCTATGTTTAAAGAAACTGACTGGAGCTTTTTAATTAACAATAACGACATAAATACATCTTGGAAGTTATTCGAAACCACTTACCTAAAAGCAGTGCAAGACTGCATACCATCGAAAATACGGCGTCCAGGCCATAATAATAAGCCCAAATGGTGGAATAAAGATATTTCAAACTGCCTGCTTGCTAAAAAATTTGCTAATGATAGATTAAAATCCTCACAAAATGACGAAGAACGGGTGAAATTTGTAGAGCTACGACGCAAAGCCAAAAAGTTAATTAAGCAAAGTAAAAAGACCTTAGAGTTACATATTGCGAATCAAAGTAAAACAAACCCGAAAGAATTCTATAGTTATATCAGAAAGAAAAAAGTAGTTACTTCAACTGTTGGACCGTTAGTCGATGAAAAAGGAGAATACACCAAAGACGAAGTACAAATGAGTAATGCCCTCAATACCTTCTTTGCATCAGTTTTTACAACCGAAGATCTCAGTGATATCCCTACACCATCGCCGATTCAGATTGATAATTCAGATGTTCTAAGCAATATCACCGTTACAGAGAGAGAAGTATTGAATTGTTTAGATAAACTCAAAGTAAATAAAACGCCAGGACCTGATACAATCTCGCCTAGAGTTCTAAAGGAAGCTAAGAATGAGCTCTCCAAACCACTGACATTACTATTCAATAAATCCTTGCAGTCTGGAACTATGCCTGATCAGTGGAAGCTAGCCAACGTAACACCGATATTCAAAAAAGGCAGCAAATCCCTACCCAGTAACTATCGTCCAATTAGCTTAACCTCAGTTGTATGTAAAATGCTAGAAACGGTCATACGAGACAGACTCGTAAATCACTTAGAGGAAAATAACATACTTAAAGATACTCAACACGGCTTTCGTAAAAAACGTTCCTGTTTAACAAACCTCTTAGACTTCTTCCACGATATCCTCAACCTCTACGATGAGAGTAAAGCTGTAGATATTATATACCTTGATTTTCAAAAGGCCTTTGACAAAGTTCCCCACAAACGTTTACTGCTAAAACTAAAAGCGCATGGAATACAAGACGGTGTGTTGAAATGGATAGAAAATTGGCTCAACAACAGAAAGCAAAGAGTAGTCATAAACGGTAAGGCATCTAAATGGACCAATGTAAGTAGCGGGGTACCCCAGGGATCGGTACTAGGACCAATTCTCTTTCTAATTTACATCAACGACATAGATGAGGGTCTCACCTGCACAATCTCAAAATTTGCTGACGATACAAAAATTGCAAATAGCGTACTCTCAAAAGAACAAGTTGACGATATGCAACACAATCTAGATAAATTGTCATGTTGGGCCCAAATTTGGCAAATGAGTTTCAATGCGGATAAATGTAAAGTACTACATGTCGGATACCTAAATGAGAAAGCAAACTATTCGATGAATGGCACTCAGCTTAAGAATGTAAACAGAGAAACTGATCTGGGAGTAACAATATCGAGTAACCTAAAACCGAGTCAACAATGTTCAGAAGTTGTTAAGAAGGCAAACAAAATAATTGGCTTTATAGGCAGGTCATTTGAGCATAAATCCAAAGAAGTTATCCTAACCCTTTACAATTCCTTAGTCCGCCCTCTTCTGGAATACTGCGTTCAATCCTGGTGCCCTTATTACCAAAAAGATATAAACAAGCTAGAACGAGTTCAACGTAGAGTTACCAAAATGATACCTAGCCTAAAGAACAAACCATACGAAGAGCGTCTTAGAGAATTAAATCTATTTCCTTTAACCCAGCGCAGATTAAGAGGCGACTTAATTCAAGTGTTCAAAATCATCAAAGGCATCGACAATATGAACTGTAGTAAGTACTTCACTATCGACCAATCTAATTACACACGGGGAAACGGTTGCAAAATTATTGGTAAATCTTTTAACTCGCACGAATCTAAGAATTTCTTCTTCAATCGAGTTGTCAACTTGTGGAATGGGCTTCCCCGAAACGTTATAGACTGCAGCACCGTTGATTCATTTAAATTCCGCCTAGACAAATATCTCGCATCAAACCCGCGACTGACTGCGTTTGTAAATGAATAACTTTATCCTCCCCTCAGTTACTAACCCATATGTCCCCTACTAACTTCCTAGTCCTGCCACGTTAGTGGCAGGGCAGTAGTTCCCTTTCCAATGTTCCCTTACCCACTCTAAACCACTGTTTGGACACTTGATCCTCAGTGTTTTGGAGGACAAGCAGCCTAGAAGGGTCACTAGATCTGTTGTTGCTTGATTTCCTTTGTACTCCTTTGTACTCCTTTGACTGTGTGTGTGTGTTAAGGAAAGAGAGTGAACAATTAGCTAGAGTTACTGTGAGAGAGCAGGAGATGTGTAGTACTGTGTGTGTGTGTGTGTGTGTGTGTGTGTGTGACTGTGTGTGTGTTAAGGAAAGAGAGTGAACAATTCGCTAGAGTTACTGTGAGAGAGCAGGCGATGTGTAGTACTGTGTGTGTGTGGAAAGCTATGGTTATAGAATCTGTCAAAGAAAGAATACAAGCATTAAAACAAAGATATCCATATTATAGATCTTCTAAGAGTGTATTGAAGGACGAACTGGCTACTTGTGAGCTTATAAGATTACAGGACAAGTATGTAATTACAGTAGTTGATAAAGCTAATACAAATTATGCCTTTATATGCAAATGGTTTTATATGAAAATGTTGTACAAAGAGACAGGAATTATTGGTGAAACAAGTAACACTTACGTGAAAACTAATGAACGTGAACAGGACATTATACATCGCCAGACTAATTTTCTTAGTTCCGCCAACATCATAACGCCAACTAAAGATCATAAGTTTCCGTTCATGTATTGGATTCCAAAATTTCACAAAGATCCTATAAAAGCTAGATATATTGTCTCCTCGTCCATTTGTACTACTAAGCAATTAGCTTTTTGTATAAGTAAATCACTGAAGTTGATAATGAAAGGACGAAAGAGATATTGCATTGTAATTGAAGAGTTCACCGGTACAAGTAGATGGCGGG